>JAUJPO010067590.1:0-12171 GCA_032270745.1 Tiaropsis multicirrata
GCCGCCATGACAGTTGTCCTTTGCGGACAATGCTCCAACATCAATTGTTTTCCGAAACAATAGATAAACAATACCTTACTCTCCACCGTTTTATAAGATGTTTATCCAGCTTCGCTATTACATATCCCTGATTTCACTCAAATAAAAAGCGAGAAAAAAATAGAGAAAAGAAAAAACACAAAGAGTACCGTAGATTCTCCATTTTAACGCGTGGCAATAAATAATTATTTTGGACGCTACGTGTGAAAAATTAGAGAAAAGTAGGTACAAAGAGAGAGTAGCAAAAGACTTATTTTTTTAAATTTGACGAAAAATCAAAACTCGAAAAATATATCCCACATTGTACTCGGTATCGTGCGATAACAAGTACATTATAACGTTCAAATTAACATTTAATGCCACACAAGTTACGAAAATTCCCTATGGTCAGAGCCGTTAAGCATTTTTGATGTTTTTACAGATTATTTTTTGAAAAATTGTGATATTGCCAAAACTGTTTTTTTTTTCCTTTTTGTATTTTTATTTTATGAATATTTTTTTTCAAGCCATTATTATCATTCGTGAAGTCCTAAAACTTTTAAAAAGAGTGTCATTTTGGAATTAATTGCTGAAAATTCTTGTTAATTTGATACCACTTTTTGAGACTTCAAACTACGCGAGTTACGAATTGCGTGTTCAGTCTAAACCGCTTCGACATTCTTATACAAAATGCATATTTGCCCTAAGTCCCTTAGCTCATCTTAGTCTTGTTTGAACTCACAAACTCATTCAGTATTATCACCAATCGTTATACATAACCATAGTACATGTACTTACATGTATTATTATGATATAACTACCATATTTCACAGATAAACTACCAAAGAACCTTCAAACTCGTATAATTTAGTGAATTAATCGCAACTCGTGGATTGAAATTTCAACTCGTGGTTTTAAATTTCAACGAGTGATTTTAAATTGCAACTCGTAACCTCGCAAGATTTAATTGCAACTCGTAACTCGCAGATTTATTTGCAACTCGCAGTTTTATAAATCCTCCATTTTTTACGTTTTTTGTCCCTTTTTAGAGGAATTTTTAATTTAAAGGCTTATACCTTTGTAACAAAACCAAATTTGGAAAGCTTTATCTAAATTTATTATTTTAAGTTAAACTTTCCTCTCTCACGTGCACGTCAATTTAACACTAATGCTTATTTTATTGTTAAAAGTGCATGTTTACTCCAGGCGCTCAGGTTGGTCCCATAAAAAATTACACATACAGTCATTTTGACTTCTGGTAATGATGAAAGTATAGACCTTAGAGTCTCAGAAAAAGTAGGTATTGTTATTTAACATAAGTCCGCAATGGTGGAATTTTTTATAATAGACCTCCAAAGGTCGAAATCTTTTCACGTCGAGAATAATTATATTATAAATACAATTTTGAGTTATAAAGTTTCGGCTGAAAATTTTCCTTTCTCAAGATATGAACCACTTTCGTTTTCTCACTTCGCCGTGACTACTACAACAAACAAGGCTGCGTTTACGACCATTGTAGACTTTGGAGCACACCTCAATCTATTTAAGAATAATTGTTTTTCTATTGTAAAATGTACGTCATTATGGACTTATGCAGACGAGTCAAATAAAGACACCTACTTTTTCTAAGCTCTATACTTTCATAATCAGACGGGACCTAACCGAGCGCCTAGAGTCGAAAATATGGATGGAACGCCAGATTTTTCAAGTTTCAGTCTAAAATTGCACTACTTGAAGGTTTATCAAGTGTTTTATTAAATTTCGATAAAAATAGTGTCGGAAAATCTTTTTTTCAAATATGTTTTTGCATCAAGACTTGGAATTGGGCCTACATGTTAAACTTGGTCCATACCAACAGGATTGTCGTCCTTCGTCGGTGCATTTACATTCGATTTATATCAATAAATATATGTATTAGTAACGTTTGTATTTGTAATACTTTTATTTTCAAGTTCTTTGACTTTCATAAAATGGCACACCTTAAATTTTACTCAAGTTTTTTGGAATTATATCCTCCTGGTTGATAATACGATAATGACTGTGTAGTGTGCGTTAAAACACTTTTCATAACCCTTGTTATATAATCCCGCTTTCAATGTATTCCTATTTTGAGGGACTGTATGAAACGAAGAGATCAATCAGAATCCACTTCTGACCTAGTGAGTTGTATGATCTATCCCATTACCCTAATTTTATATTTTTGTAAACAATTACTTATCACTCACGAAATTGTATGTATCATTTAAGCAAAACGGTGTCTCGAAATCTCTTGTGTCCATTTGCTTTATTTGTTCCATCAAGGATGTTTAATACAACTCTGAATAAACATACCATAATTTATTCATGAATGACCAAAGAAAGTAAATAACTATTGATGCTCTAGACGAGGGGTGGTTTCCACATTATAGAATATACATTTTAAGTGAGAATTCTCTTGGCCTTTAATCTATTTACGCTCTTATTCTTCGTCACTTAAAGTTAAAGCTTATTGACTTGCTAAAAAGTTTACACGATGCTAGTTAGGTTAAACATAGCGTCCCTTTTAAAAATAATTTTGATGCTACTCCGTTGGTCATGATGCTTTGTAAAAAAGCCCTTACGGAGTAGTGGCTTGATCAAAGAATAATATGCATGTTTTTTGTCGCAAAATTGACACTTTACCTTGAGGATTAAAGAGTCTCTCCTCCACTACACTCGCTGTTTTTCTTGCCTCGATTATCCAAAATAAAAAGCCGCCGCCATATTCCTTTCGAGTTGCTGCGCGTCCGGGTGAATGAGACAACAAAAATGGACGATCGATTTTGGATTTCTTTCGGTTGAATTTTTACTGAAAATCAAATATAATTTTTGGAATAGTAGTTGCTAACTTGTTTTTTGAGCTTTAATGTAGACATCAAAGGAAATTGAATTCTTTTCTCCAAACAATTCTGAAGTTTCAAGATCCAACTCATTTGGATGGCTTTGATATTGCTGGATATGGTGTAAGGGATAAATTGCAGGAAATGAGCTCAGAGCTTGCATATTTCAATATCCAAAGTTTGACCTTTTATATTCTTAGTTAGACAAAAGAATTCAATTAAAACAAGAAAATGAGGGATAAAGAGAAAGCAGTGTGGTTAACTCGTACCATATTCTATGAATGGTCCAAACAAAAGACTGAACATGGGTATGGTAACAAATCCAACAGTCAATTTGCCAGTTATCTACTTAGAAAACTGCAGTCTTCTACAGTTGTTAGCGAAACAGAGGCAGAAATCACTATGGTAGATTCACATTGCAGTAATGATGAGAAGATGGATGTAGATATCACTGGTTTAACAGCAACAACAGCAACAAGTGATGTGAGTGGACAAGAAGGTGACAGCAGAGAAGGTGATGAACAACATTATGTTCCATGTATCGAAGAAGAAGAACAACAACAACTTATTGAACAGCAACCTTTTGAACATACCAATGATTTGTCATTGAATTCCAAGTAAGTTTTCACATTTCTCAATAAAAGATACTGTTTGAAATAGTCCGGACGTCCATTTTATAATTTGGCGGATCTCCAAAAAATTTTTCACCCAATTTTACAATTCGGACCATTGTGTAAGCAGTCCACACACTTCACTTATCAACAACAAGATATTGTTTGACGAGGATGGGGCTCAGTAGAATTTAGCCTTGCACTAACTGCTTCTTAGCTGAAAATATTTTTGACTATATATGTATTAAATCCATTCGTAAAACTGAATGGATTAATCTGTAAAGCCTCCAATACCATCTTGTTTGAAGTTTCATAAACAGCAAAAACCAATTTTGAACACAACTCAATGTTGGTGAAGTAAACAAAAATATTTTTGTAGTGAGCTTCAAAGAGGTGTTCAACTTGATGGTTACATCTGAGCTTTGGATCTCAGTTATGAATAGCTGTTTTAAGTTTGTGTGCACCTATTTCTCAAAAAGCTGAAGTTTTTGATGTTAAACTGAAATTTGAATATATTTTATTTTTAGTATTGATGCACCTTTGGCAACCGAGACTATGAGTTGTTTGACTCCTCATGGAGTGGGTATGATAAATTTCTTCTTTTGATAGCATTTGATACTCTGATTCACAACTTTCATTTTACATACAAATTGCTTTCTTGGTTGTTATCGAAATTTATAGTACCCAGAAGTTTGACCAATTATAATCACTTGCTCAATCTTTGTTGTGAGTCATTTATCCAGTTTTGAAGTATTATACTCAATGAATTCAAAATTTTATTTCAGCAACCAAACCCATTCAAATGGAATCCACACCGAGCCAAAATATAGCTTTGTCTTTCCACAAAAAAAATGTGTAAGTTTGACCTTATTCTTATCATTTAACTTTTTGTTTTGTATGAATGACTCTTCAAGTCCTTGCTAAATTAGTTTAGAAGACACATGCAATTATATTTGAATCATTGTTATGTTACTGCAGAATTATGGTGGAAAAATCTTTAAATAGATTATCAGTTTTTTCCATCTCAATCAATGACCGCTACTATAATGCTGCTATTTTCTATTTTAGTAAACAGTGTTTAGATTTCTTAGAAGAAATCAGGACAGCTTCCGATTTTTCTGATTACGATGAAGACGACACACTGTCACACTCTGATATTTCCAATCCCTCGTCCGATGATGAAGAAACCGACACAGCAAGTGAAAACTCAGAGGATTTACTTGAGTCAGACATTGATGATTTGGAGGATTATTTGTAAGTCTTCTAAATCAATTAAAAAATCGCTTGACAACTTTAGATTATGGCATTGGTAAAAATTCCCTAAAATTTTGAGTGGGATTTTGAGTTACCTAGTCTAGAACTGAACTTTATTTTTTACTTTACCTGCAAATGTTTTATAGAACCAATTTTTTTTTTTTCTTGTTATTACCTGTCACATTAAACAAGAGGGCTGAAATTTAGCACAAAGATTAATTATGATATTAACCAATATCAATTAATATTAATTATGTATATCTTTATTTAGAAATAACTTGGAGATAGAAGGCACCAATTTGGATGCACTCGATGATAGCCAGGTCATAGATTTCAATGTAATGCCTGAAACGATCACTGGCTCAGACGTTGAATCTGAAGAAGAGGAATTTCAAAACAGAACCATTATCAATCCAATAGATATGTCTATATCAATAAATCAATCTAATGTATCAACAGACACACCTTTAATTGGTATGTAATTATATATTCTTCCATCATACAGTATCTCGAGGTGTCTGGCTGGACTCACTCCTATAAGTGTCTTATAATATCAAGTTATCTATCTTTGAACGACACAATATCATTGTTTTACATTATCAAAAGTTGTTTATAAAGTTTTATAAACAACTTTTGAAACTTTAAAACTAGCATAAAAACTGAAAACTGAATACCAACCGCACACAACATAATGTGTGTAGATGATGATATTCACGTAACTGAAATATGTCATAATAATTCCACTGTTTAAAGTCTAGAAATTGTTTTATTTTCTTTCCAGAACTACCATATGAATCAAATGTTGTTGATATCAAAGCCAAGGTGAAAGCATTTTTTGACAGTATATGTACCACCAAAGATGATGAAGCCACTGGAATTGAAAAACAAAGGGTAATTGTGTCATTGGATAAACTAGAACAGTTAAGAGGAGATGTTTGTCTGGTGAAACTAGAAAATGGATCAATTTGTGAAGAGAAGTTAACATTTGAGTGGGTTGGACAGGGAACATCAAGGACTTTAAAATGGATCTGTTCCAACAGACACTATGCAAAGTGGGAAACTTCTGAAGTGATTGAATATAGAGACAGGCGCCCTATTTATTTAAACGATCTTTTATTGGCAAGCTCTATTGTGTTGTCTGGGAACAACTGGACAAAATGCTGTCTTCTTTTCAAGACAATGAACTTAAACACAATTGGAAGAAACACATTTCATCGAATCCAAAACCTCTTTGTCTCACCTGAAATTCGAGATTTTTGGGGTGAAATGCATTCCGGAGTCCTGGAAATTCTAAGCAATTATGAAGATGTTCGATTGAGTGGAGATGGTAGGAGTGATTCTCCTGGCCATTGTGCGAGATATTGCACTTACATCATGATGGATCAAATTTTAAATCTTGTAATTGATTTGACTGTTCTCGACTGCCGAGAAACCGAAGGAATTTCTACCCGGATGGAAAAAGAAGGTCTTGTCCGCTTACTTGTCAAACTTTCACATGAGATCTCCATTGGTGAAATCACCACTGATGCTTCTAGCTCAGTTATCAAGGCTGTTCGAGATTTGAAAAACATCCATCCTCAATTAAACAGACTGGTTCATTCTCTTGACACCTGGCACAAGGCAAAGTCACTCCGAAAAGCCCTCACTGCAGCTTCCAAAACCAAGGAAGGAGAAGCTTTGGCGGAGTGGGTCATTCCTATTGTCAACCATTTTTGGCATTGTTCGCAAAGTTGCAATGATGATTTAGAAAAACTCAAGGTATAACATACCCTTTATTTCATCTTCACTGTCTAATGAAAATTTCAGAGATTTAATTTGATTTAAGTTTTCTAGACATATCTATGCCTAGTCTTTGTGAAAATATGCCTATGAGGGTAAGGCTTGTTAATAACCATTAATGCAAATGTCCAAACAACATAGGTCTCTCATTGATAACAGTATTTATTATACTTATTATAAAGTCATTGTATATATTGTAAATTTACTGAAGTAGACTAATAAAGATGAGCAATAATAACAATAATAATTACCAAATAAAGGGACCAAAAATTCTCCTTTAAAAGGAAATGGATATAAGAGGGGCCGTTTTAGAAGGGGGAAGTGATATATGCATCTTATATACACTTAAATTTTATCCCCTTGAGTTTCTACTTTCCCTAATGTTTGTGATTAACAGGCATTAAACTTTTTTATTGTAGGACATGTGGCTTGGTGTCCTCCATCATGTTTGTGGGGAGCATGTTTGGGCAATGGGAGAATGCTCACATGGTGAACTGGAAAAAGAGGAGACCGATAAAACACCACTGGCTAAGAGTTCAAAGGCAATGGAGCTTTTGCGCAAGATTGTGATCGACCCGACATTCATTGGCAATTTGAAATTTTACACACGCTTCAGGTGAGTTGATTTTAGTTTTGTCAAGTGAACAATTTTAGTTAGAGCGCCAGTGCCTCCTTTTAGGAGAAGGGAGACTTTGTGGCCAATATGTCAAAATGATCCAGTAATTTTTTTAAAAGGTCAAGAGGACAAAAATCTGGTACAATTTAGGAAATTTCTAGGTGGGGGAAAGTTTTTAGGCTTCAAATCAGTAAAATATAGCATATTTGTCAGTGGAAATTTTAAGTAAATTTTTTTTCATTATTCTCTACTCAGGCACACTGGTTATGTTGAAAACTTCAACTCAATGATGTTGAAATATGCCCCAAAGCGGAATGCGTTTGAGTTTCAGTATTACACTGATAGGATGATGCTTGCCGCACTTGACCACAACTTGCATATTTTTCGTGAAAGGATGAAGAGCAAAAGTGGTCGACAAATTTTTGCTAGAAAATACAATAAGAGATCGAAAAAGTGGCATGCAGAAGCGTTGAAGACACCGAAATCATATCCGCACATTCAAAAATTATTGCTTAGAATCGTGCAACGCCGTAAAGCTTACAAAGAACCTCTGGCTCAACTGGCAACCAAGCTTGAAAATGATCCTAAGTTGATATCGCCAACAATCGGGGGTCAGCCTCCAAATACTGCAACCCTTGTTGAAGAACATGTTTCGAGATTGAGTACTTCAAGCAACTAAATACATTTGAAAACGACTTTATTTACGCTTTTTTAGTATGTGTTTGTGTTCCCGCCAAAATTAAGTTTTGACGTCATCCGCCAAATTAAATTCCCGCTAAATTAAATTTCTTGGATATATTGACAAAATTATATGCAATATGAGCCCTAAAAGCTGTTTTTGCTGTTTTTAGACCATTTTAAATCTCAAAGTTTCAGCAACCGCTAAATTAAATTATGTCTAAATATTGTAAATTGAATATTGTAAATTGTAAATACTTTGAAAAAGCCACACAACATGGACAATATATTTCATCCAAAATAATAATCAAATTTGAATTTCACTCCTTTCCTTTTCTAAGAAAAAAATTGTGCAGGGGGGGGGTGTAGGATATATAATTTTTTTCTGATACTTTACTCCCGTGCAGTAGTTTTACTTCTTTGATAACCTGTTACCCCCTGACACATACCCTGACAATGACAATGCCCAAAATGTGACTGATTTTTTATAAGAATAACGCTTATAAGAACATCTAGTTCTAGAAGAATATGCCTATTGTTTAGAACAATGGTGAAATAAGAATAATGCTCTCCCTCAACGAAAAAAACACTATTGGACTTTTCCAGAAAGAAATTGTGGAGGGGGTGGAGGATATTATGTCCGGGGGTAGCAGGAAATTTGCCATGTCCAGGGGTCAAATTAACGCTTGTCCAGGGGTCAAAAATGCAAAATGTCCGGGGGTAAAGTATCCCATTCTTATAAAAAAAAGCGTGTAGAGCTATACTGTAGGTAAAAGATAGTCGAAGCAGTTTTTCCAGCTCAAAAATGGAACTTTTATCTAAGAGTCATGTTTTTTGGTCATGAAATTGAATTTCAAGAAGGGCTTTGAGTTTCGGTTTGCAACATTGGTTTACTTGAAGTGTTTTTTAAATATAGAATAAGATGGTTTGATTTGCTTGATATTTTAGTGGAATTATAAAGTCAAATGGTTATGTGTTTCTTATGTAATGTTTTCTTATGTTCTTTATTAGAATTAAAGTTTTATCATTTTACATTATTTTTGTAACGCAAATTGATGTTTTCGAGCTAGTCCTTCGAAAGAATTTTGGAATATAAAGTAACAAAACTCAGAATATTTGTTTTGATGTAATGTTGTTTAAAAAATAAGGGATATAAATAATTATATACATTACCAAATATAAACTCATGGAAAATAAAAATGTTTTACTTTTACAAAAAGTCTAATAAATACAGTGTTGCTGTTAAAAAAATGAAAGATACACAAAAGCATTTTTCAAGCACAAATAAAGTGCTCAGACCTTGACAGCTAAAAAAATGCCAGTACAAAATAGTGCATACCAAATGCAAGCAGTATTGTCAATAAAAACAAACTGAAGATTTAAGTTATTAACTTACATGCTTCCCTCCAGCTTTGCTGTTAAAATTATGGAAATAATTTTCCATGCAAAATACAATGACTAGTAAAACAAACAAAAGAAACCAAAGGTAGAGAGGAAAAAACAAATTAACAATGCTCAATATTCATGGGTGGAAAAATAAAAGACATTTAATTTTTCAAAATCTATTTTGAAAATTTGTGAAAACCAAATATCAAAGAACAGTTCTGTGTATGTAGATATTGTAGATACCACCTAAACAACATTGTCCATTATATACAGGCAAACTTGGCAAAAGTATAAACGAATTATCAACACTCATAAGGGGTTTTTTTTTAACAGCATGAACTTTTTCTTTATAAACAACCACTTTTTTGGGCTTAATCAAAGCATAACTATGTAGAGATGAAAATTCTGTTTTTGCTAACGTAGAAATTTTAATGAACTGTTTTTTACATTTTCGGATTCAATTTTAATGATATCAATTTAATTTCTATGACGTCATCAAAATGGCTGAAAAATGAGGTTTTTCATTAATTTTTAATTATAGGCCATTTTGTACCATCTGCCTGGACATAATTTTCATCTCTATATAGTTAGGCTTCGATTAAGCCCAAAAAAGTGGAGGTTTATATGATAAAAAATTCATACAGTTCAAAAAACCCCCCTTACGAGTGTTGAGTTCTCAATGTGGTTTGTACCCCATATACATTCCATTGGCACTAGGAAATTTTGATCGAATTTTTAGCACACAACACGAGGGGAGAACTCTTCTGTTGTCCTTTCCAAGGCGCCCATATTTCCATAGAACGTATTGCCTGTATCCAGATTTCCTTAGTTCCCTTGTCTCAAAGTTCCACTCTTCAGCTCTGACGTCGGCCCGTGCCTTTATGTTGAGGATTAAAATGTCCTCATCTAAACAATATTTCTGAAATTTTGGAAGTTTTGAGGCACAGAACTTACGATTGCAACACTTGTTTTCGACTAAGGTTGGCATTTCTTTACATTGTCTGCACTTACACCACTCTGGTACTGGATCCTGTGCGGGGGTTGGTGGGTCATTTCTAGGGGGTGGTGCATCATTAGCAGAAGGAAGTGGTACAGCATCAACATAAGGAACGGGTGCATCATTATCAGGTGGTGGTGCATTATCAGTAGATGGCATTTCAGCAGGTGGTTCATCTCGAAGTTCAGCCAATGCATCCTTGATGCTGGTTAGAGATCCGTTTCCATGGTTGTTTGCGACAATGATTATATCCATTAGCTCTTCTCTGGATAGTGAGTCTAAAAAATCCTAAAATGAAATGAAGATAGAAATTATGTTTACAATAACCTCTTTTTCCTTAGTATATTGAGGGGCTGGTTCCAGATTTAATGGATACCATTACCAGCCTCTTGCAATTTACCTGCAACCAAGCAAATGTGATAATCTAAACAAGTTTTGTAAGCCTCTTATTACCGTCAACAGCCCTATCTTTTCACTTCGCTGCCTAACATTTCCAGTGTACTTTACGGAATCTTGAAAGAAATACCTTGAAAAAACGAAAGTGAAACAAGCGCGCAACAAAAACAAAACAAATGAAATGACAACTATAAACAAATTGAGGACCAGAATTTTAGAGGAACCGTGGGAAAAGTTAGGCAGCGAAGTGAAAAGATAGGCATAGGGTTGTTGACGGTATGAAATTAACAAAGAGAGAAACCTACTCTTATTTCTCTTTCGGCACAATCAAGTTCTTCCTCCATCAAGACATGGCCATCAGAATGCTGCGCAGCTTTTGGAGGTTTTTGTGTTGCAGTTGACGTTGAAATTACTTGGTTTTTGTTCTAAAAACATAAAAGAATGCACACTAGTTGTCTATCAAAGAATTTCAACTGTTTTATAATATACTTTTCAATATTTGAATTACCAAGGTTTCACCAAAATAAATGAGTATGTGAAGTAGCAATTAGGATAAAAAGAAAAAAAGGATTTTTCTACAAACAATATCCTGCCATCTGTGATAAGTTTTTGACAACATGAATGATTATTAAAATTAAATGAAAAATTACTCTGCTTGGTGGTGGTAAAGGTTGATTAGGTGCTCCATTTTTGCATCCTAAGAGAATGGCACCATCACTTTTTCTTTTTTTTCCACATCTACAAAGCTCTGTACACAACATATTCTTTGTTTTGCACGGACAACCAGGGTTTTTTCCATCTTTTTTGCAACATTGATTATTACATTTACAAAATGACATCTAAAAATAGTCAAAAATCATGTTATTATGCTACACCAGTGATCAGAAAAAAAAAATTAAGTAAAGGTGTAATAAAAATTAAAATAAAATTGGAAATTCATCTTTTTTCTCTGATAAACAAATATGCATAAAGTTCCTCCTTAGTTTTCTCATTTTGCCTCCCACTTCTTATTTTTTTTTTAATTCAGATTCACCCTTGCCCTTGTGTTACTTTTTTTTTAGAAAAAAAGACATGTTGTTCTTTCTCAGAAGTCAACCAGCAACATAATAAACAGCTTCACTCCCACCATTCATTCACTTCAATGTTTACTTCAAGATTGATAGAAAAAGTAGCGCGCAACTTGTTACACCATATTTGTTTTGCACACGTGACTATATAACTCGATTTTACCAGATACATAATAGAAATGTATTGAACTTTCTGTTGAGTAATCGAGAACCAGAAAAACAATAATACAGCGCGTAGTGTAGTGAAGGACAGACTCTTTAAAGCCATCAACAATCACTACAGCAAAATAACTCCCACTCAATCCACGCCTTCCATATTCCAAAGAATGAAACATTCTACTCCCATTTTCCATTCGTTGCCAATATTCTGCACCAAATCTGTCGCAAAATGTGGAAGTTTGTTCAGGAATGAGGTTTGGGCAATTTGCTGACCAATGCACTTTTGAACCATTGTTCAACTGCCTCATTTCTAGTTGCTTGCTATACAAGATTTGGTTGACAAAGCACAAAA
>JAUJPO010067601.1:0-12169 GCA_032270745.1 Tiaropsis multicirrata
GACTTTACTAACAAAGAAAGTATATAATTCAAATAAAACACATACTGGTCGCTTTCAGAGGTGCGGCGCTCTTTAGAAGGCGGCGCTTATCAGAGGGAGGCGCTTATCAGAGGGAGGCGCTAAATAGAGGAAATACGGTAATTAGACGTATTTTTTTTTGACACCTTTTTCTTTTATATTTAAGTGCGAAAAAAAAATTAGACAATTTTACGCGTTTCACCGTTTCACAACAAGGCAATACGGCTTTTCATAAATTATTGCGTAATACATGGAAACGAGGCAGTCGTTGCTCCGATTTTGCAAAGATGGCGGTTTCTAACATAAACACAGGGAAAACTGTTGACTGTGTGAGGCTGTGACTGCACTTTGCAACTTTTATTTTGAATTCGTATCTTCTCATCATCGTTCACAACTGTTATTTTTATAACAACATTTATTTGTTACATCTCTTCATCATAAAACTGTTATTTTTATAACAACATCGACTTTAGTTGCTTCTTGTATTTACAACTGAAATCAAAACACTGCACTGGTCAAAGACTGTTATTTTTATAACAACATACTTCACAATTTTGCTTTGGTGCTTCTCTGACAAAATGGAGAATAAACCAAAAGAACATGAACTGGAAATCGAAGATTTTGACGAGTTGTTTCATGATGAAATTGTTGGTAGGTCAATGTGTATTTTTATAGCATAGCATTATAGATTAACATGATGATGATGTTGTATGTGGTGTCAGGCAGACAGCTTGCTGCATTATTATAATACTGTATCTCTTCACTACATACACCATCTCTTCTCACTCACTCTCTCACATTTCTCCTTGCCTCCCATCTATATCTGTCTATATATCTATATATTTAAGTAACATTCGACCCAAGGCAGGGCCCATTCTCGCTACATAGCCAGTCAGCCAGTCACAAAAAATATCAAACCAAGAAGAGTACATACTATAATATAAACTACTCAATGATTAAAATACTGTCATCATATAAGCAAAGCCTTTCGTTCCCTTTATGGTTGTGTCAGTATATCCTGTCATATAATATATATTCTAAAACATGAGCAAACCAAAGCCAGTGAAACCATAGATAAATTTTTAAGGCAGGATTTTAGAGGTTTAACTATAAATTATTAATGCACGGTATATAATATATAATTTTTTTATTCTTTTTACAGAACCTGAGTCCATCGAATTGACTGAAGAGGACATAGATGATCCATTTGTTAAGGTCGACATTGAAAAATTATCAACGTACAAAATTGAACATTTGAGAAAGTGGTTGATTTATCGTGGTGACCGGCTTCACAATATAAAAACCCTAAAGAGTGCTCAAGTGAGAGTTATTGAATACTTCGACAATGCTATGAACAACGTGATTATTGACCCTACATCGAAAAAGATCTGGATACGAAAGAAAGCCGAGTCGATGGGAGTAATTTTGAGTCCATTTTTTCAAAATGGTTCATTACCATCAGTTCCATCTGTCCTTGAGGGTCAGTTAGACACATTAGAACCTGATATGGCAGGATGGTCAAAATCGCTGGATGGAATGCCAAATTTTACGGTTGCAAACATTAATACCTATGACGAAAAGATAACCAAACTGTTTTGTTTAAAGTCAACATCCATAAAAAAACATCATATCAGAGGAGAACAATTTGTCGAGGAGAGATTTCTCGACTTATCGTCTACATTTGCCAAAACATCAGATGACCTGTTTTGTGTGAAAACTTTGTGTTCAGCAAGCTTGAAAAAGGTCTCTCGTTGGGTTTTTCTAGCTGTTTCAAAAACTGATGGGGAGATTAAATTTGCTCGTTGTTGCAAATGTGCAGCTGGAAAAGCCGGAACATGCTCACATAGCTATGCACTAATGAAAATAGTGTCAAAGTGGGTTATCGACAGTCGCACTATCATTCCGGAGGAGAAAGCGTGCACCTCAAAACAATGCACATGGAATCAGGTGCAAATGCGCAAGCACGAGGAAAACATTGACAGGATGCCACTTTCTGAATTAACATTCAAATCTCCACCCTGCTTGAAAAGAAAGAGATCTTCAAACGATGAGGAGAACGTCGAACCTGGCCCATCAAAAGAGTCTAAAGGAATAACAACGACACTCTATGAAGCACGAAAAGAACCTTCTGTCTGTGTACCAAACTTGGCATTGATTGCGAATTTAATACATAGCCCGATAGACATGTATGCACCTAAGGTGATTAACTTTGACCCTGACAGCCATACAAAAACACCCTTTGGATGGGTACCTACAGGATCCTTGCTGAGCTACCAATGTCCAGTGATGCCACCCGATTTTAATGTATATTGCAATATCGAGTGCGACCCTGTTAATTTTGATCCAAACTTTCGATATCCTGTGTTTCCCTTTACAAAAGCAGGGAATCAAATATTAAATTATGAAAACAGTCTATTTATTGTGGAGCTGAAAAAACTCACTCTTTTAGAAAAATTAAAAGCCAATGCAAAGAAGAGCGAATCAATCGAGGAAAGTACCAGGGATCAAGCCGGCAATCCAAAATGGTTTGAGTACCGCAAAAATCGATTCACAGCATCTCTCTGCAATCGATTAACTGGAAAGAATGCTCCCAAAACCAGTAGAGGTCTAGCCACACTGGCAAAAAATATGGCAAACCCTGCTGAAATAAACAGTTTCGTGAAAACAAAAATGGAATATGGGAAGTATCATGAGCCCATAGCCATAAAACATTATGAGAACTACATGAAACTTGCTGGTTTCGATATTTCAGTCCAGCCTTCTGGGTTGGTGCTGGATGAGGTGAATTATGTTCTAGGGGCAACTCCAGATGGAAAAGTTATTTGTAATGGAGAGTTTGGAATATTGGAGGTCAAATGCAGTGACCATTACAAAGACGTTGACCCAAAAGTTATATGCAAAATTTCACCCAACCCAATGGTGATCGCAGATGAAAATAATGTTTATCGGATAAACAAAGAACACTCATATTATAATCAAGTGCAAATGCAGCTAGCACTTACTTGTCGAACATGGTGTGATTTTGTTCTTTATACCTCTAAAGGGTTAATAATTGACAGGGTTAAATTTGATGAACAATACTGGGAAAATTTACAACACAAAATTTTGGACTTTTATTTTACCTATATGTTGCCAGAAATAATAGATTCTGACTAAATTAGGCTTTTTTATATTGTATATTTGTGTGAATTTTTTTTTAAATTGTATTTTAGCCACAATTCATGATTAAAATTGAAACACTTTTTGTTCTACTATACAAGAGCTTTGACTCTAAATTCATTAGGTAGCTTAAGATTTTTGGAAAATATAATCTTGTTTACTCTTTGCTGCTTGATAAGGGATAACATCATAGTGTTAACTTTTATATTTATTAGCTATTTTTTAACACAGTTTTTGTACCAGAGAAAAATTGTTGTATTGTAGGTTTTTTATTTGTATATTTAGGGGAACATCTTGTTAGTAAAAGTATATGGCATGCCGGGACTGCCTCCGTGCAAAATTTTGAAGAAAAAACATTGTATCTATAGATTTTTATGTTTTCATTCTATATAAGTCAGAGAATGTCTTACTTTCCATTTCCTCATAAATACACCTTAAAGGAACTGATTTTGTCGTAAAGAAAAAATCTGCCAAACATCTTTTTCTGCCAACCGCCAAATTTAATTTTTGAATATGAACCCTAAAATGAGTTTTTTTCGGCAACCACCAAATTAAATTATTTTTGCCAACCACCAAAATTAGTGCCTTTAAGGTAAGTGAAAGATAATGTGATCTCCTTTGAATTCAAATTCTTATTTTGACCAAAAACATTTGACACGGGGTTGGGTCAGAAATTGAAATATTGAACGGATGCTAAATAAAATATTTTTCTTTTTAATTCTTAATTCAATCCTTTCAGTGAGTCTACATTTCAAATTTGAAGACATTCTGATGACTAATTCAGGTTTTATGGACAATTTAGGTAGATTTTTCAGAAGTTTACGTCAAAAAAAGGTTCAAAAGGTGGCATATGTTTAATTTCAACCCATCAAAAAAACAAGGGAAATCAAAATTGATTGAAAGTGAAATTCAAGCTATAAAAGCTAAATCATAAGGCAAAATTCCAGTCTCTAACGGGGTTTCTTTTTCAAATGAGTCTAGTCATAAAGGTTCGGTTTGTAGACATTTTGCATCCAACAAACCTTCCATAAGGGACTCCCCAAGAATTCAAACCAGATGAAAAATATAACTTTTTTTAATAAATATATTTCCAGAACCACAGTTGACTGGTATAATGAATACTAAGCATATAAATATATATTATAATGCCACACTTACCTTAAGGGAACAAATTTTTGCGGAATTTAATTTCGCAGTTTTTTGGCAAAACCGCGAAATTAAATTCCGCAAAAATTTCTTCCCTTAAGGTATATCATATACTACACATACTTTGATAGAAAAAAATTAAAGAATGATTTTTGCTTTTTTTATTTTCACCAGAAAAAGAGGGTTTTTTAACATATATCAACCTTTTTGCACAAAATGCATTATTCAAACCAAAATTATTTTGAACCCCCAAATTAAAATTAAAATGCAGTAAAATTCACATTTTGACGTCAACTACTAAATTAAAATGGTACAAAATGTAATTTTGGGCTAAAAACCTGCAAAATTTTCATGCAAAAAATTAACACATAAAAAAGAATAGCTGATGCAAATCCTAAAAAATCTTTGTTTACGCATTACTGTATGACAAAAAGATTTCTCACCTGACCTGTAACGGGGAAACAAACTTTTTTAGGGTAGGCCCTTCGCTATATAGGGTCAAATATCAGGGTTATAAAATTATCATATTGAACGACCATAAAAATATACCTTAAGGGAACTAATTTTGGCGGTGGCTGAAAAATTTAACCTTAAAATGGCGTAAAAACAGCGAAAAAATGCAAAAACACCTTTAAAGGAATCATATATTCAAAAAGTTTAATTTGGCGGATGGCGAAAAAAATTAAATTTGGTGGGAACTTAATTCGGCAAATTTTGACCAAATAATCCGCCAAATTAAGTTCCCGTAAAAATTAGTTCCCTTAAGGTACTACTTACTTATAAAAATGAGTTAAAACATGAGCTATAAATGTTACTTATCAGTTTTCAAAATAGGCGCCTGAAAATTACACAAAAAAGCACAAACAGATATTATTTGATTTAAGGATCCCAACATGTTAACAGGGATAACACGATCAAAAATATGGAAACATTTCAGTCTTTGAATCATGCGTTCCACGTGGATTCTTTCAGAAGAAATTTGTTGACTCTTGACAACTTCATCTCCTTCTAACTGTTCACGACCCTGCAAAAAAGAGGGTATTATCAAGTCAACACCAAGAGGTTTTAAATAATCATCAATTGTAAACCCCCTATCTGCCATAATGGCATCCCCTTTATCCCATAGCTCTGGGTAGAGGAGTCCACTTTTGATAACAATGCTTTTGTCAGATATGCTTCCAGGAAATGCAGAGGATACAAATGTAAATCCTCCACCTGGAGCAATGCCAACGAGAACTTTAACTGTGGTATGGCTCTTGTAATCAGAATACATCATTTTGTGATTGATCAAGGAGGAGGGTACTGCCACTTTAAATTCAACACCATCGATAATGCAGCGTGTTTTGGGGAATTTTTCCTTCATGGATTTCGGCATCATGTTGTCGACTTGTTCTCTGGTTGGCCATATGCAAATTGAACCAAACTGCATGTACATGAAGTTTATCCATGTTGTCACTGTATTAGTCACTGTGCCTTCTGAAATGTCAAATAAAAAACTTAAATGTTCAACATCAAAATTTCTCCTCATTCTGGCGATCGTCAAAATAAAACTTTCAAAGGCTGACAACGTTCTTGGCCTACCAGCACTGGAGAAACCTTTTACATCTTGGTTATTATACAATTTGATATTTTCTCCCATGTGTCCTGAGTTCAACGAAAAAAATACCATTTTCATTGTGTCAATGGAAGGAAATGATGTATAGTGTTTACATAATTTATCACTAGACATAACACGATCTATGAATTTCATCTTTGATGACTGAAACTTCAGTTGTTGTTTTAAAGTGTTATTTTCTTGTTTTAAAACATTGTTTTCTGCAACAAGTTCATGATACTTTGCTTTCCAGTCAATATCTTCTTCACTTTGCTGTTCATGCTGTTCATGTTGTGGGAATTGTTGCTCTTCTGGTTCTGGTTCAGGGATATATTCTTCATCTCTAAACTTTTTACGGGGAGATGAATGTCTTGATGTAGCTTCTTTACGCTTGCCAGGATTCGATGAACTGGCTTTCAAAGCAAGTTCTTCTGTTAGATATGGCATCACATTCTGCTTGTCTTTAAGCCTCTTTTTAGTTCCTCCAGGTGGGCGTGCAATATCTTCTGGTCGAAAATGCTTCTCACATAATGTAGTTGCTTTAGTAACTTTAAAGTTGTCTTTACCATTTACTCTCTTTATCCGATTACACCAAAGGTTTATTCTGTTTTTTCTTTCAGGAAAAGTGAAAAATGAGATTCCTGATGGTACTAAATCTCCTCCTTCTTGTCTCTTCAATCCACGGTTACTACATCCCCAAGCAGCACAAAGTCTACCAAGTGTTTGTTTCTGTTTTCTTTTTGGTTTTTCTTGTTTTCCTTCACTACACTGCTTCTCGTCGGCCATTTTATGTTTGTTATGATTTCGTGGAACAACGACTGCCTCGTTTCCATGTATTACGCAATAATTTATGAAAAGCCGTATTGTAAAAGCAAAAACCTTCTTCCAGGGTCGATTAAAACGTACCTTGGATCAATTGTTGATTTCATATCCTTTTTGGTACAAAGCAAGGCCCACAACTTAAATATGAATGACATCATTCAAACGAAAGAGGTCTTAATTTTATTTTTTATATATTTTTATATATGTTTTTTGGGGGGCCATAGCTTCATGGGGGGCTCGAAACCCATACATATTTTTCGAAATTTACTTAACCCCCTAGATAAAACTTGGGTGACACAAATTTCTATCCTGTTTCCATACCCTTTTCAGAGGGTGGAAAGTTTTTTACTTAAATTTAATCGGAAACCATCCTTAATAGCTAACCCCTCCCCCACCCCCTAAATACTCAAAGATTTTGATAATCCCCTTAGTTCGAAATTTTGGAAATCCCGAAACCCCCCTAAAGCTAGGGGGGATAAAGCTATAGGGCTCCGTGATATAAATGATCCTTTTCCCTTTTAATATCATAATAGTGTAAACAGAACTTTCAAGCGAATTTTGACTCATTGTAGCTTTCAATCTCTCCCCCGTTTTTTCAGTTGTTCCGCCGTCCCTGCATTAGGTTTAGATCGGAGAATCTTATATATAATATAATATTAATGTATATTATATATTGTAGATCTTGCGCCAGTGGAAGAAAAAGTTCAATACAAGGGACAGGATACAGGCACACAAACGTAAAGCACAGGACAGGGAGTTGGTGGTGGACCGATCGCAAGTCAAGAAGTATGATGACGGCCAACACAAAGCTAGAGCACTGGAAACTTTCGAATCGTACTAAAAATCTAACAAAACCCTTAAGAGGTCAGACATGACTCTGTGTCGAGAGTATTTACTCGTCGAAGTGACTCTCGCTAACGCTCACCGCAGTGGTGTCTCTGTGCACATGAAAATGGACGAATATAAAGCTCACTATCTCGACGATGGTTTTGAGAAGATCCCGGTATGGGATCACAAAACGGTTGCAGCCTATGGTTCCGCACCCGTGCACCTCCGTCCAGAAGCTTTTAAAAATCTTCAAATCTATGTTGACAAGATGCGTTCTCAGTTAAAACCAAATGTCCTTGTGACGTGGGGAAAAAGGCCTCTGCAGGATTCGGATACTTCAAAAGCGGTCCACAAAGTTTGGAAACTAAGCGGCAATTTCGAAGGAAGGAGTATACCAAAAAATCTTAGCACAAATCATTTCCGAAAGTCAATTTCAACGAGGTCTTCACCTGAAGGAGATTGCAGCTCTTATGGCGTATTCAGAAAAAACTGCTAATATGCACTACGACTTGTTTGAAAGAGAAAAAGCATGTACAGTTGGGGCCAAAGAAGTGGAAAAATTGTTCAGAGGTACTTCTTCTACTTCTCTAGTTTTGATCTAGTGCCGATGTACTGCATGATTTTAGTTGCGGCGCTTATTGGAGAATCGCGCTTTCGATCGTTCCAGCTCATTACCCTTTTTCCAACAATTTTTGCGCACATGCGTGTCCCACTCCCTCATCGAAAAACTTTGTGCAAAGCTTGCTTTTCGGAAAATTATCCTCGCCTAAGATTTCGCGTAATTATACCTACAGTCATGTCGTCGAATTACGAACGAAATTGTTTTTTTTTGCGAATTTTTAGAAGCACCTTAAAACTGCTGTACGTTTAATGAACTGAAATCTCACGTTCTTAATTAGAATATAGTTAAATTAACCCAGGCTACAAGATAACTCAGGCTAGAGCACCTTGTGACCAATTCTATTTAATTTCATATTTATTTCAACAATATAATGCTCCTGAAACTATGCATTTCGAAAGAATATATATCAATCGTAAAAGGGGTTACACACGGAGAACGAATCTCGTGTTCGCAAAGCGAAAGGTTTTTCATACACACCTAAAAGAAACTTCACCGGCAAAACTTTCCGCAAAAAAAGAAAAATCCCAAAACCCAAAAAACCTCAAGTCAAAACACTAGTTATTTCTTGTTTTGAAAGTACATTTTCTTCAAATCTTCTATTTGTTTTTTTCTAAAATTCATCAAAAAGGTAAGTTGAGCCAAAAGTAGACACATTTTTTAAGTACCTTAAGGGGATTAATTTTCGCGAATTTTGGCCATTTTTGCGAAATTAAATCCTCGCGAAAATGCTTTTTGCCGAAAACCCCTAGGAAAATGAAAGAAATTAGGTTAAAAACAGGCAAATTCGCGAAAATAAATCCCATTAAGGTATACCTTATTGTCACTAATTTTGGCGGTAATTCAATATGGCGGAAGACCAAATCCGCCAAATTAAGTTCCCGCCAAAATTAGTGACCTTAAAGGTATATCGAGGTATATAGAACGCTTTTATTATCCGATTGAACACTCTTGTTTCCATGATTTGCGCAATCTGATTGGTCTTGACGTCACATGACCAGTTCAAAATCATTAAGCTACAATGTCCCCTAATTTTGCACTGTTTCACTTTTTTTTGATGTCATCTATTTAGGTTTGAGACAAATCGAACATTTTTAAATTCGAATGAAAATGTATTTGTGAGATTCGAAATGTGAAAGGTTCGAAAATAAATCGTAAACAAACCATTCTGCTTTGAGGCCCTTAATATTTAGAAATTACTTTTGGTTTATCTAATGCAGAACTAAAAATAGATTTGCGGAAACTTTTTGTTACAGTTTCGTTGTCTCAATATCTTAAAAATAGTGTACTTTTTTGGCGGATTTTCGTGTTATTAACGAAAGCCATCAAAATCATGAAAAAAGCTAAGTTCAGCCAAAAGTAGACTCCTACATGTATTATATTTCGCTAGATAAGTAAATAAACGGGCTGAAGACAGCAGCAAAACACATATTTTTTAATGATGTTGAATTTTTTTAACTATATAAACAATACAACTATTAAGTTAAATTCAATATTTACAAACTTTTAACTATATACTAAATAAATAACTTAATGTTAAATCCTAAAATAATTGAAAAATAATGTTTTTCTAAGGAACTTTATTTTTAACACAACAGCACTCGATCGACAGTGTCTAATCTTAAAATGGTATACGCACGTATGCGAAATTGCAGCTCTGTAGTAACGAACATTATTTACATTATTTGCAAAATTTCATGTAATAAATTAAAATGATTTAAATTTAAGTTAAATAGATAATATCTATTGATTAAAAAAAGGCTTAAAATTTCTTCTTGATATTTCAGTTGTATAGAACAGCCAATTTTTCGTTCGTTGTTTAACCCATTGTTTAATTTTTCTAGGTACACAGAAAGAAATTATATATTATACAATTATATCTTGATCATATCAATCAATATCAATATCAGTATATTTAGTAAAGAACAGACTGTGCATTTCCTCTTTATTATAATATAACTTTTATAACTTATTAGATGACATAATAATAATAAAAATTAATCAGATAACATGTTTCTATTTTGAAAGGACACAAGATTTAAAACAATATCTCAAGAAATTTTAAAATGGGTCAATGTCCTTAAATTATGATCAATACATTGTTATACTAACTTTCATTTAGCTGATGTTTTTATTCAGCCGCCGAATGCAAATATGCAGAGCAAAAAAATGTACAAAAGAATGGAGAAAATTTAGTATTAAGGATTATATTTGATAAGTGGGTCCACAAAAAGGCAAAGAATTTTTTTTTTAAAACAACAACAACAACAACAACATTTGGAAGAGTGGGCAGTGGGAAATTAACAAGAAAAAAATATAACAGCAAATATACATACAAAGAATAAAGTATAAAAGTATCCACTGACTAATCAAGGACGATCAAAAAATTATATGTAATTTTGATTTCAAAATTTTCTATGGATAGAAATAAGGAATCATCAGAAATTCTATATTTTCAGGTATTAAACTTATGTTCAAGTGGATACTTTTTTCCAGAATTACAGAAAAAAGTTAATAAAAAAAAGAATAAGGGTGAAACGGAAAAAACATACTACCACGACCACGCCCACGCCCACGACCACGCCCTCTACCACGTCTGTTCCTGTTGTTGTTCCTGTTGTTGTTGTTGTTATTGTTTTTGTTTTTATCATCTTTGGCAAATACCCCACCATTGTGAACCCACCTTCCAAAATCTTCCATTGAAGGTGGTCCATTCTTTTGCCCATTCTTCTGCTCTATATATTTGCAGTACGCGCCGGCTGAAACAAAAAAAAAGATTACTTATCAAAAATTATTGGAATGTATTGAGAATGGCCTTTTAGTTTAGTTGACAAAATATGTGATGGCTTTCGTATTTCTATTCAGCTGTCCGGTAAATTTTTTAATATAAACCATACCAAACTCTCCTCATTATACTAGTATCTAAGAGTCTAAAAGCAATTCTAGGATAATGAAGAATGTATGAATGTAGTACCTTTGCTTTGGTCAATTTGAGGGTCTTCACTGTTAGGGTCTACGCCACCATCGGCGACCCATTGTCCGAAGGCAGCGTAGCCCTCAGTATCAGGACGACTCAACCTCCATTGAGCATACCAAATTGCTAAAAAAAATAGAAAAATCAATTTAGTGTCGGTCTCGACCTGTACTTACAATAACTATTATTAATTACTCAGATCAGATTTAGAAAGACTCTCGGACAAATAGATTAAAACTTTGTAATGGAAAGTGTTAGCAAATTTTTCTAATTAAAGTAATTTAAACATACTTACACATTTCAATGTCATAGTTAATTGGAGGTTGAGCCATCTCTACAGTTTCAGACTTGTTACTTGATGTTTGGTTGAATACTGAATAAAAGTTCGTTATTAAAAAATTATGTTATATAAACATTCACTTACAAAAATTAAACCAATGAAAATCTTCCGAATATTTTAGTTTTTGTATCAAGATGGGGGTAGCAACGTGAATGTAAAGTAGGGTAGAAAAAACAGATTAGTATTAATTATTGATTATGAAATGTAATTATAAGTAATTTCGATCACGATAAAAGACATCTAAAAACATTTAGGATATAAAGTAGAATGAAAAGAGTTTTTTTGCTGAATATATATTTCGTCAACCCCCGTGTAACCATACTCCCCCCATACTCCCTTAAAAAAATTTCTTTTACGAGCCAATCAAATTCCAAAAGTTTTTGAACAATCGAACGTTCAATTGTAATCGAACTTTCATTATTCGAATTGTCGCGTAAAACACTTTCCCTCTTTTACTGTAGGCGATGGACTTTTTTGTTATATTACGCATTAATAACCCAAAATTTATTTTAGTAGAAACTCTCTATGTGATACAAATTTGAGTTCTGAGAAAGAGTTTTGATTTTGGAGAAAACTTTAGGCTCTATAGGGCTTCGAATTTTTGTGTACTTTAGATTTAGTACTAAACTGAACTGCTGAAGCGCGATACAAAGAATAAAGAAAAATGTC
>JAUJPO010067612.1:0-12169 GCA_032270745.1 Tiaropsis multicirrata
CACGAGAGGCACGTAAGGCACGAGGGCACGACCCACGAGGGCACGAGGGCACGAGAAGCACGTAATTAATCAGACTCCTTTTAGAGAAGAAGCGTTAGTCCTCAGTGTAAAAAAATATGCATTTTCTATTCAAAATTAAGGAGATTTTATGAAATAAAATTGTTGTTTTTTTTGCAAAAAATCAAGGAACATAACTTGTGGTAACCCCGAATTTGAAGTTTTTCTAACATCATAAAATGAAGTTACACCCAATCCCGAATGAAAATAATTCATGAAAAGCTATATTTCATGTCTTTCATATCAGTATTCCTATTTTGTTAAATGTGACTCAAAAAAAACTTCTTGGGTTTGAATAAAATCTTGATTGAAATTGAAGTCACTTTTTATAGAAAAAGGATATAGTCTAACTTAAATTTTGAGGTATAACATTTTAAGTTTGGTCCAGTAGTTATGAGCTTGCAATAAAGTTAAAATTCACTTTTCGAAAAGTGCAAAAACACGTCAAGGGTATTTACTTTCGCAATTGATCTTTTAGGACTCTTTCAATTAGTTTTAATACGACTTAATCAATGGTAATAAAGTTTTGAAAACCAATATTTTTGGATTGGAAATTTTAAAATAGGAACAAAATGGAGACATTCGAAAATTTTGAAAAAGAATTCTGTGAAAATTGTTTTAAAAAATTCCTAATTTGATACCCCTTCTTTGACGCGTTTTTGCATTTTTTGAAAAGTGAATTTTAACTTAAAATCAAATTTAAAAAGTTATACCTCAAAATTTTAGTTAGACCTGCCTCTATCACTAAAAAAAAAATTTGATAGTTTGTTGCATATTTTTTGGGCTACAATACGCCGTCAAACGTGCGAAGCTTTTTTTGAGTCACCCGGTTTTTTTTATTTCTTTGCAGGGTGCTCTTAGGTAACCAGATAACTGACATTCTACCAAATACATTTGAGAAGTTATATAATCTGAGAATTCTGTAAGTTTATCTTTCATTCTTATCTCGTCTACTGGACTCACTGGATTGACTTCAGAGGGGGTTACGGAAGGTACTCAAATTCGGAAGTGTTTACTTCCAATTAAGGCCGGTTTCCACTCAGCCTTTTTTGGTTGCCGAACAACGCGCGCACGGATTAATTATTGCATAAATTAAATAAATTAAGCCTTTTAACATTGTTTCTTTGAACGGCGAGCTTTGCGACCAAAACTGAAAATAGGCAACTTTTTGCGCTGAGCTATTCAGTTCTTCTATTGTTCTAGAACCCAATCAGAAACAAGAATTCTTTTTAGAGTGACGTTTACAAAAGGTAAAAACAAAAGGATGAAGAAAATAAATCTCACAACTACCGTACGTTCGGACAAATATTGGTGTGTCAAAATTGTGCAGTGCAAAGTTTGCTGAAAAACCGACCCGGGGCGGCCCTTTAAGGAATATGACCAAAAGCAACACTAAACTCTTGAGCACCTTCTGTACCCTCCACTCGACTTGATCTTTTTTCGTGTGATCATCGTAAAAAAATGAATCTCTAAAAATGTATTTTATAATGATCCAGAAATCACTAGGTTCTCAAACTTAAAAATGCTATTTAGCCCATACCAATGAATTCTTTTCATCTTTTAGATCAATATCTGGAAATCAGCTAAAACATCTTCGACCTAGAATGTTTGCTGGTTTACCACTTCTGCAAACTTTGTAAGTAGTCGAGATAAGACCATGCTAAAAAAATAGACCAGCAACTTAATAACACTAACCCAGTATTTCCTGAGAAATGTTCCCCGATATCAAAATAACGACCGAGCTTACAATAACCGTGGACAACATTTCAAGCAAAGCCCTAGTATTAGTCTTACGTCGATGGCTTCATCAACCTACAGGTTGTCTATCTATTTGATTATGTCGTTTGTCAAAGCGAGAATAATTTGAACAAGTTTCATTCCACTTCGATTTATCTTTACATCAATGAGACTTATTGTCCTCTTACCTTTTGTCTTGTTTCTTGTGTCATCCTTGTTTCTTGTGGCATCCTTGTTTCTTGTGTCATCCTTGTTTCTTGTGGCATCCTTGTTTCTTGTGGCATCCTTGTTTCTTGTGGCATCCTTGTTTCTTGTGTCATCCTTGTTTCTTGTGGCATCCTTTTTTTTTTGTGGCATCCTTGTTTCTTGTGGCATCCTTGTTTCTTGTGTCATCCTTGTTTCTTGTGTCATCCTTGTTTCTTGTGGCATCCTTGTTTCTTGTGTCATCCTTGTTTCTACATATTAACTGTTCTTAACTTTTTTTTGCAAAATATTTTTGTTCAGTAAAGAGAACTTGTAGACAATTTTCAAAATTTTTTCTTCTTCGGTCTACATTTTAGACTCTTACAGGAGAACAAGATACAGTGGATTGAACCATATGCTTTCCAAGGATTGACTGCTTTGCAAAGACTGTGAGTTAATCATAACTTTTGACACAATGACTGATTTAAAGTCTACCATGGGAAAGGTTATGTTAATTTTTAATCTTCTTATTTTTTTTCTACTTTAAATTTTCTCTTTAGATATTTATTCCGCAACGAAATTTTTTACGTGCAAGAACGAACTTTCTTTGGATTGTTTGGTTTGGTTGAGTTGTAAGTCCATTATTTTACTTCAAAGTTTTCAGTTTGGTTGAGTTGTAAATCCATTATTTTACTTTAAAGTTTTCAGTTTGGTTGAGTTGTAAGTCCATTATTTTACTTCAAAGTTTTCAGTTTGGTTGAGTTGTAAGTCCATTATTTTACTTTAAAGTTTTCAGTTTGGTTGAGTTGTAAATCCATTATTTTACTTTAAAGTTTTTAGTTTGGTTGAGTTGCAAGTCAATTATTTTACTTCAAAGTTTTCAGTTTGGTTGAGTTGTAAGTCCATTATTTAACTTTAAAGTTTTCAGTTTGGTTGAGTTGTAAATCCATTATTTTACTTCAATCTATTATTTTGGTAGTTTAGGGGTGAAATTGGATTCAAATCTCATACTCTACACCCGGTTTATGTATTTTACAGATCAGAGACTTAAATTGAATATTTCTGGTCCTTTCTAACTAATTTTGTTATGGAGCAAGTATATCAAGAGAACTGACAACAAATGAGAGGAACGCCATCAAGAAACTGATTGATGTAGCGAAAATTCGCAACGAAAAAGAAGAACCAAACTTTGTATGGCGAGTCAGAAATTCGCTTTCAAAAGGAGCGTATCTCAAAAGGATGCGCGAAGAGATAGAGGATTTTAAAATTGTAAATAACGAGTTGAATTTTATTAGCCTGCTCTCGTAGTAGAGCTATTTGTAACCTTTCAACTTTAAACAATAAATACAAACAAATAAACAAACAAACTACTCGTAACCATTGTTCTTTTTCAATTTTCTTCAGAAATCTCGGTGTGAATAAAATAGAAGGCCTTGCAAAAAGTGCATTCATTGGATTACCACGTTTAGTCTCACTGTAAGTTACAAATTTTATTTATGTGTCCTGGTTAAATGTGAAACTGGATCATTACTGGGAGTAAATTTGTGATTTCCGAGTTGTCAAATAGACGCTTGTCAGGGGGTTAAAGATATAAAATGTCTGGGGTAAATTATGAAAAAGCTTTCATCCTCCACCCCCTGTAAATTTCTTTCTGCAACAACTCATTCTTTGGTTTTATATTATTAACAAGGTCTGCATCATCGAAATTAAGTTTTATTGGGCTTTTCCAGAAAAAAATCCATTTCCCTTCACTGTTGAGGATTTTTCTTAACACCAACCCCCCTGGATATCCGTGCCGAAAATTTCGAACCCCCTGGATATCTTACTATCTGGATATTGAAAATTTTGAACCCCCACCCCCTGGATATCCTTGGTCTTCAGATTCTTACCCTGGATATCATAGGATATTGAAATTTTGGACCCCACGGATATCCTATATCCTCAACAGGGGGGGATACGGAGTTTTTTTGGAAAAGCCCATTTTTGCCTACAGTGCATTCTACAACGATTCCTACACTCATCATTCATTTGGTAATGAATTTAATGTATTTCCTTCAAAAGGCAACTGAATTCCAATTTCATCAAAACGATTCGTTATGGGACGTTTGTCAAACTCAGAAGTCTTTATCGTTTGTAAGTATAACAAAAACGGCTTACTAGAATCACAAGCCATATCCAATTTCTTTCAAGGTTCTTGCCGACCATAGAGCATATGCGAGGGGAAAATCACTCGAAAATGGTGTACCAGACTTTTTGACTTTTTATTGAATTTTTTGCAATAGTTTACAAGGTCTTTTTGAGTGATTTACCCCTCGGGCATGCGTATTAGGGAATCAAAAATATTCACCATAGCGTGTTTCAAGAGGCTGAGTCAGAATGATAGAATGATAGATTTACATGGCGTTCTAATATATTATGATATAGATTTAAAACGCCATGATGAATTACCCAAATACTGCGGTTTGTAGTTACAAATAATATTGGTGCCCTGTCAGCACGACGGCGCAGGACCTTTAAATGAGAGGACAATTCCTTTTTTAAAGGTTTCCAGAGCTGTGAATCTCATATTGTGGTTAGATTTGATGATGTTTATAGTTTTAGGCAAATTTATTAGTAGTTAAATTTGAATAAAACTTAGGTCTTGACAAAACATTTTTTTTTACCTTTCATTTTTAGAGTTATTTATTTCAATAAAATCACCAGAGTTGAAAAGGGATCGTTTGATGATTGTAAAAGACTTGGTTCCTTGTATGTATAACATTTCTTTGGTTAAAACTTTTATTTCATTGAAGATAGTAAAGTCTAAGTTA
Organism: Tiaropsis multicirrata; assembly: GCA_032270745.1. Lineage (NCBI taxonomy): Eukaryota > Metazoa > Cnidaria > Hydrozoa > Leptothecata > Tiaropsidae > Tiaropsis > Tiaropsis multicirrata. The sequence goes on from JAUJPO010067612.1 coordinate 4,788, forward strand.
AACTTCGAGGTTTAAACTTAACCTTCGATTCAGTATTCACCAAGTTATAGGCTTTTTTATGAGAAGTAGGAGTGAATTCTCGTCGAAGATAAAGCTAGAGATTCATGAACTATAATTTGTAAAAGCTAAACTCAGGAGATATGGCTTGCAAAAAATAGATTCATGAAAAGTGACTTGCAAAATCTAGGCTCAGGAGACATGAGACACAAGCTAGATTCATGAACTATGGCTTGCAAAAACTAGATTCGTGAACTATGACTTGCAAAAGCTAGATTCATGAACATGACTAGCAACTATTAGGTCGAAAAAAACTATCGAACAAGTTACTGTCAAAAAAGTGATATTTTTTCGGTGATCTGGGCTGTCGGCTAAATGAACAGCTCACTTGGTAGACAGTACATTTGTGCGACACTGGTCGAGTAAATGAATTGTCGTACAAGTGACCTGTCCAACAAGTGAAATAACCCTTGGGTAAATTTTCGCCGAAGTCAATGCTAGAATCATGAACTAGGCAAAAACTCTAAACAAAGCTGTATTCAGGAACTATGGCTTGAAAAAGCTTGATTATCGACAGTGCTCTAAATAGGGGGAGGGGAGGGTCATTTCTAGTTGAAGACAAAGTTAGAGTCATGAATTATGATTTATGACTTGCAAATACTTTCTAGATTATGGTACCCGCCGCTGACGCTGGTCAAATCATCTCGAACCTTGAAGAAGATCCCAAGCAACGATTTCAAATGTGATTGCCAAGCATTGTGGTTGAAACAGTGGTTGGTGGAGAAGACTGCTGTAGTTGGATCTGTCTTCTGCAATGGTCCACCAGAGTTGAAAGGGCGGAATGTTACCAAGGTTGATGATGGAGATTTCGTCTGTGGTCAGTGTTTGTATGGTTGATAGGTCATCTAGAGAATGGGAATTTCCAGAAAAGTCCGTACAACACCCCCCTTTGTTGAGGATGTCGATTTTTTTTAACACCAGCCCCCTGGATATTTGTGCTGATAATTTCGAACCCCCTTGATATCCTTAATATCCTATGATATTGAGAGTTGTTGTATATATCATCTGGAAGATTTATTTATATTTTTTCTTCTTGTGGATTGTGAATTCTCTTTATTAGTGAACTTTCTAGTGAACCTTGTTTCAGTTTTTTTGCCAGCTCATGTTTTATAAATCGTTGACCCGTTATAGCTGAAACTTCGAATTCGCATTGAAATCATAACCCTGTTTCGCGGCATTTTAATTTACTCGAATTTTGGTTTAATTAATGTTTTTTTTGTAAAGGAAGTTAATAAATCCGCAATTTTTTTCTGTTGAAAATGTTATTCGAGCTCCAAATTTATTTTTGGCGGCACTTTAATTTCGTAATTTTTATGTCGTAAACTTTCATGAAATTTAAGTTGACTTTAACCTTTATATTTCTTTAGCACCAACTGTTTTATCAACAGAACCAAAAATAACTCTATTGCAGCGAGGTCAGACCGCTCATTTACGATGTAGCGTCAACTCTCTAGCTAAATACACGTGGATTCGAAATGGTAGCGTTTTAATCAATCAATTTAAGACATTTCAAACGAATACTGGCGTCCTATTGGTCCATAATGTGACCAATGAAGACTCAGGAGAATATTTATGTTTGATTCAGACACAAAATACAACACTGGCTGGTAGCTCACTTCTTAAAGTTGGAGGTAGGTAATCTTAAGGGAAGAAATTTTCGGGAGAAGAGAAATTTTCGCGGAATTTAATTTCGCCATTTATGGGATTCTTTAAGAAAGATTTTCCCTTAAAAAAGCTAGAGAGGGTATATTTTGTAACCTGATCGAAAAAACATTCCCTTCAAACTCAGAACGTTAACTGGACGTTGAAACGATGTTGGAATAATGTTGCACGCCTGCTAAGAGGTGATCGATCCTGGTGATAGTTCTCTTAAACTTTGTGTTTTCATTTTCATTTTTATCTTTCCCACCAGACACATTAAAGTTCTTTTTCTGACGTTGGAACAACGTTCCGTGAATGTTTCGAATATTCGTTTTTCTAGAAAAGCCATCCATCGTTGGAAGTAAAGAAGAACTCGTGGACGTCAAGAATGAAGACGAAAATGTTGTTCTTATTTGTCCAAACATAGGTTTTCCTAAGCCTTTAGTCTTTTGGAATTATGATGGGAAATTAATTCAAGACGGAAGTGAAAATCGGTTTATCGGATTTGACGGGCGACTTATTTTAACTAAGGTTTGTTATTTTGATGCAATTGTTATTTTTTTGTAGTATATTTAAGCCAAAAGCATAATGACTCTTCCTAATTACAAAACATATCAAAAGATATCTTATCGGATAAAACTTGCGAGACTTTTTGGTAAATCATTGCCTCCAAAACTTCGACTATTTAAAGAGACACTTTGGCCAATTATTTTGCGACCCTTAGAGGGACTTTGGAAGGTTGAAAAACTGACCCTTAAGGTCCGCACATACCCAGCAACCATATTTGAAAAATTACCCACCCCCTTCGGGATTCAGGTGAGTGAATATCAGTCTCTTTATTTCGAAAGTTTTTGACAATGATGATACATTCAAAATTTAGATAAGTGACAATAAAGCTGGTGTTTATGTATGTACAGCAAACAATGAATTTGGAGTGGATAAAAAATCTTTCTATCTTCGATTCAATGGCAAAAAAGGTAAACATTCACAATCGTAATGTTGAATGTTGTAAATTGTTCTAAAGTTGCTTTTCTATATTATAATACTTGTATTTGTCTAAAGCCTTTTTCTGGGATGTTTTTGTTTTCGATAGGGGTTCCGTTTGGATTTTAGACGCAGCTTTTCCGCCAAACGTTCAAGAATAATATTCTTCATCACCCCCCCCCCTCCCTTGCCAGCTAGTTTAAAGTAATACTCAAAAGTCAAGACTTTTTATCTATCTTGCATTTTAATCTATGAACGTCTTCAATACACTCTTCTCGCGATACACAGAAAAATTGTTGGCCTTTTAGGCTTTTCCAGAAAAAATCCATATTCCAACTGTTGAGGATGTCAATTTTTCTTAACTCCCACCCCCTGGATATCCTTGGTCTTCAGATTCTTACCCCCTTGATATCCTAGGATATTGAAAATATACTATATCCTCAACATACGGACTTTTCCTGGAAAAGCCATTTTAGTATGCTTGAATCCCAGAAGACATTTGTTATTAATTACCTTGCCCCCACTGTGATGATATAGGTTATCCAGGGGGTTTGAAATTTTAAATATCCTAAGATGTCCAGGGTTTGAAATTTGAAGACCCAAGGATATTAAGGATATCTAGAATATCCAGGAAAAATTTACATTCTCAACAGAGAGGTACAGATTTTTTCTGGATAATCCCAGATGTATAATTGAAGGATCTGTTTTTTGACATTTTCTTTAGAAACTCACTGTCAACCACAATGCGGGATTGGGTACGAATGTCATACGCAATATACATGCCAGTGTTCAAAAGAGCATGCTCAGACTGAGAATGATGGATCTTGTGGATCTGTAGTTGGTATGAATACTTTTTTGTCCTACGGTTCGCTTCGTCAAGGAAATTTAATTTAATAAACGATACGAATAGTAGAGTACCTGAATGTTATTTTTGTGTAGATTTCGCTTTTCAGAATACAACCATTCGTTAGCAAATCAGACATACACCGTCCTCAAACAGGTTCATTAGCGGGGTTACACAAGTGGCTATTTAGGACGTTATCTATAGCGGCCTGTTCATATTTGTCCAAGAAAAACTTGTAAACGAAAGTCTATTCACAGACAGTCACAGTTACACGCGTGAATAACCTCGTATTTATGGGATCTCGAATGTAGTTGACTTGTTAGGTTTTCTAGTTCCTGTTCAGTTGTAGTATCATTCTGCTTTCTATCTTGCTTTTGTGGGAATTCTTACTGAATTTTGCATGAATAATTCCTTTTTACCCGTGACAATTAGAATCATAAACTATATATGATATTTCTTTGACGTTTCTTGGGGCATTTGACTCGACCAGTCAACTAGATCTAAAACCCTCCTTCGTTTCTTTTCGATAAACCGCTGCATTTTGTAACTTTTATCATTTTATTTTGATTGCTCTATTTTTTATTTTTTTTCTCTAATCATAATTTGCACTTCTTCCAAACTTGAAGCTCCATGGAATTGATACCATCTTATTAAGTTGGAATAATCTAACCCCTTCAATGTTTTATTATAGGTCAGGCGATAACTATTTGCCTCGGAACCAATTTTAAATGAGTCATAAATGGATATTTCTGTATCTCCATTTAGCTCTCGGCCCCATACAAGAACTGAATGTTAATTTGAACATTATATAGGCCATTAAAGTATATCGTGTTATACATTTTCTGTTAGGCCAATCATTTCTGCATCTAAAAATATAAAAGTCGCAGCGAAAAAAAAGATGAAGAAGAGATTGAAGACTTTTGCGAAGAAGAGTATTTCAACTTTGAGGACCTTATTCTCGGTGAAAAATGAACATTTTAAATTTTTTTTTGGTTCAGATGACGTGTCTACTTTCGAACTAAAATAGATTTGCGGAAAATTTCTTTGTCTCAAAATCTTGACAGTAGTAGTTTTTCATCAGTTTTTCACTCATAATTTTCAGTCATAACTTTTCACGCATTGGATGAGAAATATTTTCCGCAAAAGTCTAAATAACACAACTATTTGTGAGTACTTTAGAAAAGATCCGACGGAAAAAGGTCTTTTCCCCATCGAGATTAAGCTTCTTTTTTTTAAAGTACATGATTAACGTCTTTATCACGTCTTTTTATGGTCCATGCTTCATTGATTTCATTATTACTTATGATAGAGTTAATTAAAAAAGATTTTTCAAAAGCAGTCTGTTCCTAAAAATATCAAGAAGGTGAAAACAAAAGGTTTTATCTTCAAATTCTAAATTGTTTTTTTGCCATAACGTATAGCGATATAGTTCCGGGGACGACGACATTAAAAATTCAAAGGAGACTTTGCCTGGATCAAATGAGACATGTACCCTCCTCCGAAAGTGCGTACGCTCAAACATGGAATTGAACATTGAACGCGGTTTGTTAACCTGTCATCATACTTCGATTTTTCTCACTCTCACGTAACTTCGCTTTTATATAAAGCTTATACTATAGAGCGTAATATGTAATATAGTATAGTGCAATAATTCTTTCAAATTAAAAAATAACGATGTGGCTAGTTAACAATTATAAAAATCCGGAGGCATTCCCGGGACGCTAAAAAAACAAAGCTAAATATAAAAAAATAACATTTCTTTCGTTTTTCTTAGACACTTTTGACGACTAACAGTGAACTAGATAGAACCTCTCTTCGTTTCTTTTTGATGGACCTTTCGCTGTGTTTTGTAACTTTTATCCTTTCCTTTGATTAGTTTCTATTGTTCTTTTCTAATCATAATTTTCACTTCTTCCAAACTTGAAATTCCATGTAATCGAAACCATATAATTACGTTGGGATGAAAAAGACGCAAATCACCACAGTATGAATACCAAAAGCCTCCACCATAAGTCGCTGCACAATTCGAATCCCATAAATCATTATCTCTCGTAAATTCATTTGTCGAAAATTTCATGTTATAAATACTTTTGTCATTTCCATTTTTATAATAATACTCAAAAGAATCTATCCCCTTCTTCAATGTTTTATTATAGGTCAGGCGATAACTATCTGCCTCATGGCTTATTTTAAATGAGTCATAAATAGTTATTTCCGTTTCCCCATTTGGCTTTTGGCCCCATACAAGAACTGAATGTTTCACACAAGAAGTAAGAAATGTAAGAACTCATTCCCAAGCCAAAATTCTGTTTTTAAATCTCCGAAACTGTTTTTATAGGAATCCCAATCTTTATTGAAATCTTGTGCAAATTGATTTGTTCGACGAATGAAAGCAAGCCATCCACCGCCCTCCAAGTCCATATCACACCTTACTTCTTTTATCCAACGCCCCATCCAATTGACAGTATAAACGCCCGACGCCCTTACACCCAGGTTATACAAATCTTTACTATCTTGTGGATCACTCCTATAATAATATGGTGTAAGGTGTAAGATAGACATGCAGGCATTGTTGCACAAACACTGATGCATTGTTGTTGAAATTTTGTTTGAATCATATGCGTTTTTATGTGCCTACTGGGTTAAATACATTCTTTTCCAATGAGGATTGTAAGTTTTTTTCGGAACTGAAAATTAAACAAGAACTGTTCGGCTGGAGATTAAATCAATCAATGAACCCTTTAAATAGATTATGTAATGACAATCTCGTTATCAAATAGACACTAATGCAAACACATTATTATCATGAATCTTTAATTGATATCGTGTTTAATTCTGAACATTAAACCCTTACAGTGCAACCGATTTTTTGTCAGAATCTTGAAAAACTATGAAATCTTAAAGTTAGCGCACCTTATCAGGTAAAACTTATCAGGTAAAGCTTATCAGGTACAACTTATCAGGTAAAACTTATCAGGTAAAACTTATCAAATAAAACTTATCAGGTAAAACTTATCAGATAAAACTTATCAGGTACAACTTATTAGGTAAAACTTATCAGATAAAATTTATCAGGTAAAACTTATCAGGTACAACTTATCAGGTAAAACTTATCAGGTACAACTTATCAGGTAAAACTTATCAAATAAAACTTATCAGGTAAAACTTATCAGATAAAGCTCATCAGGTACAACTTATCAGATAAAGCTCATCAGGTACAACTTATCAGATAAAGCCTATCAGGTAAAACTTATCAGGTAAAACTTATCAGATAAAACTTATCAAATAAAACTTATCAGATAAAACCTATCAGGTACAACTTATCAGGTACAACTTATCAGATAAAACCTATCAGATAAAACTTATCAGGTACAACTTATCAGATAAAACTTATCAGGTACAACTTATCAGATAAAACTTATCAGGTACAACTTATCAGGTAAAACTTATCAGGTACAACTTATCAGATAAAACTTATCAGATAAAACTTATCAAATAAAACTTATCAGATAAAACTTATCAGATAAAACTTATCAAATAAAACTTATCAGGTAAAACTTATCAAATAAAACTTATCAGGTACAACTTATCAGATAAAACTTATCAGGTACAACTTATCAGATAAAACTTATCAGGCACAACTTATCAGATAAAACCTATCAGGTACAACTTATCAGATAAAACCTATCAGGTACAACTTATCAGATAAAACCTATCAGGTAAAACTTATCAAATAAAACTTATCAGGTAAAACTTATCAGGTAAAATTATCAGATAAGACTTATCAGGTACAACTTATCAGATAAAACCTATCAGATAAAACTTATCAGGTACAACTTATCAGATAAAACTTATC
>JAUJPO010067623.1:0-12168 GCA_032270745.1 Tiaropsis multicirrata
CTTTTAAAGCAATTATGAAAGAGCAAAAAATTCGTCAAAAAGAGTGTCTTGAACTTCCGAGATTAGATCGCCGTGTTGGAAGCCGTAGTGAACAGACAGACCAACAGATGGCTAAAAACCCCACTGAAATCTACAGGAATGCCACCTCATTTTTGGTCCACATTGGACAAAGCAACACCATCTCGAGTAACTAATCAGGCAGTGCTAATTGTTGCAAGGAATAATGACGGAAACCCTTGTCCAATTCCTATAAACTCGCCCGAGGTTTATCAGCAGCCTAGTGAAGCATCGTACGACATATTAGCAGAGCAAATGATCACAGCAATTAAAGAGAATTTATCTGCAGAAGTTTTGACGCGGTATTTTTTGAAACTTGATTTTTTTTGGTTTTTGAAACTTACGTTAGATATTCTATAGATAGATTAATGATTCAATACACAACTAATAAAATAGTAAAAATAACTGCTTTGTATACTGTTTTTCAATTTACATTTAGATTTTCTAAATGTATTACTGACCATATAATTTAAAATTTCAAAAACGTTTCTAATTCATGCTAGTTATTTCTTCTTTATGCTATAAACACTACATAAACACTACCTAGGTAGTGCGTTCACTATAATTTGGATAATCCTCGATGATCTTTGGTAGAGCAGCTGACGCCTCTAGATTACTTTTGAAATAAGTTGTATTTAGGGACCATCGCACATTTAAGATCATATATGTATTTAACTATCAACTTAAAAACTTTATCGACTTTAAAAAGCTGTGGGAATTTGACAAAAGACTATTATCCAAATTATAGTGAAGGCACTTATACAAATCCTTTAACAGTTCCTTGCAAATTTTAGGCTTTGTGGTGTTGCTGCTGATGGCCCATATCAGGCATCAAATTTTAAGTCTGAACTTAGAGACTTGTTGGGATTAAAGGGAAACGATGAATTGCAGCTTCCAATAACGTGGGATCCTGGTCATCAACTGAATTTAGCTGTTACAGATATTCGTGATTCCAAATCGCTTACTGGGGAGTTTCTTTCAACGTTCATCAAGAGATGCAATCTTTTAAACCAGACTCTTGCACGTGGGAAAGGATTCGCTTTCTTAAACATGGTCGATGAGAAATCACTTACACCAGTCACATGTGCAACACAAAGGTAAAATTGATTCACTTGGTTTGTTTCCATAATTTCCATATATTCCCTCTATTAATGAACTAAGTAGCATCAATGGTTTTTCTTTTTTTAACTTACCTTCAGGCTGTCCCCTGCGTAATATGTATTGTAATTTTCTTGAAGTGCTTATCTTGTGTGTTTAACTTTTAATTGTTACTATCAACATCAACTTTTCAGGTTTGCCAGCTCATCCTTCGACCAATGGACAAAGATTCACAAAAGTTACGGCAGCTACGTTAAAGCATTCAACCTTCTTTACCCCAACAGAAAGAATGATAATATGTGGCAGTACATGATTATGGGTTCGGATTTTGTGATCGATCTTCTGGCCATCATAGACATAATGAAGCCTTTGCGCACATTGATGTTGCTTGTTCAGTCGCTGGCCTACCCAGTTTGGAAGCTTAAAAAGCTCTACCCTACGGTGAAGAAACATTTGCAACAAGCATGTAAGAGTAATTCTGTAATTTCTTTCAGATTCTTTAAATTTCGCAATCTATTAAAATCATAACATTAAAGCAAACTTTCATCGTTAGGTTACGTATCTTTCATCATCAACTTGTAAACATCGCTTTTGTAGCATCGTCATTTCTTATATAGTTTGAAGATTGTTTGAATAAAACGGGTGTCTTTTTTTTAGCTTCGAAATATGACAAAACTACGTACCCTACCCTTTTCGAACACAAAAATTCCCTTGAGCCTGGAAAAAAGTTCCAAGATGTGACTTTGATGGAGGGATGGTTGGTGAACACATCCGAGGGAAAAAGTGGTGTTAAATGGTACTTGAGAAACAAAAATGAGATCAAACGAGATCATTTACGGTAGATATCATTATTTGCACATTTTTTATATCAGTAACCAAAATTTGTGTAGTTTTTCAAATGCACTTTGTTACCCACTTATAGACAAACCTCAAACTTGACACAGCAGATTCTTCAACATACCTCTAAAGTACTGACTAGTGACTAAAATTATAATATTTATTTCGTTTCTTTTTTTCAGCTTCGCCAAAGATCTAATGGAAGCCCTGGAAAAAAGGATTACTCTAGTCTTGAATCAAGATCATATCAAGGCGCTTGAAGTGTTTGACATGGGGGAACTGGTAAACTTAATTGTGGAACACGGATAGGAGATCGTATTCAATTTACAAGAGATGAAGGGGAGTACGAAGAATATGGTGTCACCGAATGCAAAAAGTTTATGTCATCTGTTTGCAAAATGCCCAGCTTAGAAGAATTTGGCATTAATTTAGACCCTAGGCTAAGGTATTTGATTCCTCGTATATTTATTGTCTTTAGGTGTTTGATCAATTAACAACTGATTATAAGTATGAAGGCATAAGGGGACTGGTAGTATTTTTTAAGATATATTGGTAATATTGTCAAATGAAAATGTTTTAGTCATATCAATGGGTAAATTGAAAATATAGAAATAGGTACAAGATCTGAAATTATAAAAATGATTTTTTACAGTTCCAAATACATGCGTCAGTTGAAAGATGCGATCCGTTTGGCAGTCTGGGATGGCCTCGTTCCGATGTTTGGTGTGAGTGTTATGGATGTTGAATCTATCTCTGAAATAGAAGACGAGTTTTCTTTCGATCTCCGATTCAACCTTAAATTCAAAAATGGAGAAGAAAAGAAAGTCAAATTGAATGAGCAATTGGTCTATGAAAGCTTTTACAATAATGAAAGCCTTTACAAAGTTTCAGAAAAGCCAGTATGTGCGATGATCGACATTGCTCTGGCAAAAGGTGGGCCTGAAAGCATAGCGGAATCGTACTATGCATGTATGCGTGGCCAGCAGCAGGCTGGAGGTCAAAGCAACGACACATTAAGTTTAAGAACCAAGTTATCGTGGTGCCTCCCATCCCTTAAACACTGTCAAAACATTATCAAAGAAGCTGTAACTTTATACGAAGAGGGTGAAAAGGGCAAGAAAAACCTAAAACCCCACCGATCAAACGCATTTTTTACAACTCGAACCAAGACATACAATGTTTCAAAAGTGATTGATAGGGTTCAAAGTGACAAAGGACGTTGCCCCTTTTTAGCAAACTAACACCATCAGAACGAAATCTTACACCGTTGTGCATTTTAGTGATTTTAGTACTTTGTATTCTTTTGATTTTAACTATCTTATTTTTACTATTTTATACACTTTATTCAATTTTAGTGAAGTGTAAAGCATTTACCTTAAGGGAAGAAATTTTCGTGGTTTTTGGTGTCAAAATAGCCAAAATCGCCGAGCTTTCGGGGGCTTCGCCCCCTGAACCCCCACCACGGCTCTGCCCTGGACCCGCAGGGGGGCTTACAGCGTCCCCCAGACCCCCCTGAACTTAAAACGCCTACGGCGTTTTACACACCTTCGGCTTGGGGCTGACACCACGGCGTCAGCATTAGAGTCTTACAGCCGTTACAAAACACCTTCGGCGTCAGTTTTCGCCTATTCCATTACTGGCTGGTTCTTTATGGCAAAATTGTTGCATATTTTGAACAAGGTACAGTAACTTACTTTACTTTGTTGCTGACCATACCAAAAATAGAACTAAATTTCTTTGTGACTTCAAACCAAATTTGATGTCTACCCAGAAGTTTAAATGTTATTTTTTGATGTTTGATCGTTCTTTCTTTGAATGCTTGTTGGAAAAAATGTGTTGGCTAAATTTGGAGCTACCATTTTGAAAAGTTTGTTATTGACTCAGTTAATAAAGAAATTTCATAAACGACAAGGGAGATCAAAATTGTGCCAGCAAGACAAATTAGATCGATGACGTCATGTTTAATTGAAATTGGCGGCTTGCTGTAAAGGAGGAGAGAGTTTATACCGAATCTTGAGAATCATTATCAACAATCAATCGGTGGGGTAATCTACAGACTATGGTGTCGGGTGTGGTGTTCCCGCCCGAGCCCAGGGTCAACACCAGGGTTGCGGAGGGTGGTACGCTCGTTTAAAGATCATAAATGTAAATTCCAAAATTTCCCATATTTCTCCCATGTTTTTATCAAAATTATGTCCATATTTTTCTCAAAATTTCCAAAAAATGGACCCTACACATACACACCGACGAAAGGGCGAAATGGATTATTCACGAAAGCCAAAAAACGTACCCTGTGGGCACATCCCGTCCACCCATCACGCACCACACCCGTAAAAACCCGCCCAGCAGGACATGGGTGTGTCGTGTGTAGTTTCGTTTTATAAAGGGCTTGTATGCTTTCATCAAGCCATAAGTTATTACTGAAAGTTTGAGATCAAAAACCTTTTTCATTCTCTTTACATCTTTATATATATGGCTTTCTTCTTAGCTTAAATTAGATTATTTTTGAAATCATTGAAATTTAACTACAATAACTACCTTTTCTGCCAATCAGAGAAAGGAATTATAAAACCTACTCTTTGTCAACTTTTTTGAGCCCGTGTCAAGAAAAACTAATTCCACTAATAGAATCCTTGTAATATTTTCTACATGGAAAAATTATTACATTCGACTTCCAAAAAATTCGACTAGCTGCTAAGATATTTATAAATTCAGTTTTTAGTCCTTACGACGACAGAGTGCAGTTTTGATGTAAAATTAAAAACATTACTTCAAATCTGAAAAGACTTCCTTTGTTGTTTTCCGAATTTCAGACGCCGCCTTACTAAATTTCAATTTCTGTTTTATAGAGCTCATAAATGTGTATAGCATGTTATACATTTTCTGTTAGCGAGCCAATCTTTTTTGCATCGCCTAAAATCAAGGAATCGCAAAGAAATAAATTGACGAAGAAGAAATAAATGAAGGGTTTAAAAAAGGAGTGTATTCCACGAATCATAACTTTTATAAGTATTGAGTTAGAAATATTTTCCGAAATTTTTTATCAAATAGCTCAACTATTTCTATAAAATGAAGAAAAAGAATGGACAATAAGCATTTCTTGTAAATTGAGGAGATTAACGTTTTTTCGAAGTCTTTTTAAAGTCCATAACGTCGTTATTGTAATTAAAATTTCAATTACTCAAGGAGGAATTACATGAGAAAAAAAATCTGTAACCTCAGATTTTTGCTAAATTTTTCAAGAAACATTCAGTTAAAATTTGGTCTTCAAACTCGAAAACCGATGGGTGTATTATACTGAGCCCTTAAATGCAGCATTCCCAGAATACGACTCAATCGGTGTGTTTCAAATAATCAGAATTGGCATGCATTATAAGGTCTTTTAATAATCTTTTTATAATCATTTCACGTACATATAGTTCAACCGCACCTCCCCTTCAGAGAGTTCCGAATTGAAAGAAAGGGAAAGGAGTATATATGAGAAGAGCGTTTCTATGAATTCAATTCCCTATCCCTTTTTTACAAATATCTCTGCTGTAATCAAGGTTCAACAACCTGAACTTTTGATGGTACACAGTTCATCATGCAATAAACCTTTAACTTTCCCGGGTTTTAGATGAATATGAAGATTACAATTTTTAAATTTCGTGAATTGGTCACACTGAGGGGCTAGTTTTAAATGACATAATTCGTGTAAAAAGAGAAAAAGCCATTTGTGTCAAAAGCTATTGAAACGATACGACGAGCTCTGAGATTTGTTGACAGATCATTATATAAAATACGCTTGAATAATTGCAAATTGCAATCAAATCTTTCATCTCATTGAATTTGTTGACCCTCTTTACATTTGTACTTTGATCACTTCTTCTTAAGTCTGAAATTTTTGGTTTCTTCCTTTTGTATTCGAGAGCTCTATCATTTCTCGATATCGAAAATTAATCTCCCAGAAACTGGAGCAAGGCGGTACTGATTTTACTTTTTCTCCGCAAGGTGCGCTCCGTCATCCCCCCCCCTCCCCAATGAAAAACTTCTGTGACAGAGAGAGACGGGCATAAACTATGTATTTTTTAATGTCATGAAGATGAGATGTGTATAACTTTATTCCATATAATTTGTTTGAAATTTACCTCCCTTTTTTATCGATACCGTGATGCGATAATACGTCTGGTTTTGAGGTCTGATATACTAATCTCTTTCTATACAAATACTTTCTCTGACGTCACATAATCAAAATAATGTTATGTATGAAAAAACAGTTTCGTTTCATATGACTCTCTACGCCGCCTCTTTTACGCATTTCTTTATCGATATACATATGTACTGTAAATTAATCAGTTTAATCTTGTATTTTGTAACGTTTGAATAAGAGCCTTTATATATTTAAAGTAATCACTGGGCGAATATTTTCATCATACACCATCATCATCAACACAGCGCATATTGTGGGAAGGAATTACGCATAAGGTATTATTGTCGGCATTAGTGCTATTTCAGTGAAGGTGTTCGTTCGTTACAATACATCAGATTGTTCTCTCATTTAGGTTTTTTGTACGTGATTTTATGACTAAATATGAGCAGGTTATGTAATTTATACATGACAGCTTTTGTGAAGAGAACGACGGGGTGGAGGTGGCAGTGATTGTGGGGCTGGTATGCAGGATAAATCGAAAGGGGACGGAAGATAGCGACCCGCAACCGTTGCCCCCAAAATCTAGGACGCTCGATTGGCTGTTTGAATTTTCTCGTTTAAGCCTCACCGTTGTCCCCCAATTTATCTCACTTAACATAACCGCACTGATATTGGCGGACCCACCATTGGTCGATACAGAAGGTATCCAGATAAAATGACGGTGTTTTCGTTCATATTATTCCTGGAAAATCAACGCTTTCTGTCAAAATATCTTTAAGTACCTTTTGTATCCGCACTTCTGGAAGTGTCTTTTTAGTGTTTGAAAAAATTAAATCTTTGAGTTATTTTTCTGCAATAAAATGTGAAATGTTTCCTAGTGGGGTCATAAAAATCTATTATTCTTTCATCATGTTTTCTAATGGTTTGGCTCTTTGTATTTCTTTGTTTTACTACTAGGGTTGAGGGAGAACCGATTCTACTGCACTGACCATTTTCTCCACTGGGGAGAATAGACAGGTCTATTCTTGGGTGATATTCCACGTCCAAAACTTACATCCTGTTGTCCTGCTACATATAGAGAATAAAAAAATCAAACTCTTGGGTAGGATCTTCAAGATTATTTTCAATGAAAAGATTACGTCATGGAAATAAAAAAAAATCAAAGGTCACACGTGTATAGGAAGGAACCTGGCGCTGAGAACAAGATCCAAAAGAAAGAAAAAGATATAATAGCAAAAAATATGATTACTGTATCAGAAACCATCATCATCAGAATTTAAATGAAAAGTCCAAAGTTCAACCATACGGGTGTCAATATTTAATAGCACGGAATGTCGCTAAACATTTATTCAAATGAGAAAAGAATGACTTATTGTATTTAAAAAACCGCGCGTGCATGGTAAAAGGTCCGTTACCAACTGCGCGTAAAAAATGGCCGTGACAACCCCTTCATTGTTTAAAGCTTCATGGGAAATTTGTATAAGGTGCTTATTAAAGTCAACACAAATTTGTCAACATCTTGAAAAAATAATAAGAATTTCACAAAACAACAACTTTCTCAGATTATGAAGACAGAACACGTGCTTTTTCTTATGAGAGTTAAAATAAGTAAGGGGTTTTTATCAAATAAGATCGTTTTGAAAGAAAACAAAGATTTCGTATAAATCTTTTTTTCTCTCTCTAGTTGCACTCCCCTACTGCTTTTGATGACCATAAGACAATGGGATTGATTACACATTTCTTTTGTTTTCATTGTTGTCTTTAGCATTGAATTGACAACAGAGAAGGTGACACACATAAATAGCACAAATCGTGGATCGAAATTCTTTAAAACGAACTGAACACGAAACCAAAGTGTGTTAAACCATATAATATTACAAAATATGAAAAACAAGAATAAAAATATGGCGGATCAAAATCAATCGAATATCAGGGAAGGCTATATGTTTGTACAGAGTTCGTCTGTATGGAAACCGTGGACCATGAAAGCCAAATATTTCATTTTAACACACGAACATTTATACTGCTACAAGAGAAGAGGTGATTTAGACTCGATACCTAACGACGTCATCCCTTTGAACGGGCTAGCGGTAACAATCGACGAAGAGAAGCGTGGCTTACGTAAACGATTTTATTTGCGAATAACATCGAGTGATTTAAGACGCTCTTTGAACCTGTTTTGCTTTATGGTTGAAGAAAGGAACGAATGGTTGACGGCAATTTTGACAGGTTTGGCCGGGAAATATACCGACAAAGGACTAAGACATAACTTGCGTCGAAAATCTGGTAAAACACACTCGTTAGGAGAAGTCGAATTCAATCGCAAAAACCAAATCGATTCACTCGAATTATCACGACCATTTTCGATAAGTTGTTTAGAATTAACGAATCTTTCAGTTATGATGGACCCGTTAAATCCGACTCGAAGTGTTGTTCCAATCCGAAAAACATTTGCTGAATTGAGCTCATCCAAAAAGATGTCTTCAAGTTCACTGGATGTGAATATCAGGACTGACCTTTCAGTGGATTGCAATTTAGGAAGCAATAGCGCACCATTAAAACGAAATCACAAAATCAAATCCTCAACCTTCAAAACACATAAACGACATCAATCAATGTCTGATTTGCTTTTAATGAACGACGATTATCCATTGACTGAAAGCTCATCCGACAACAAGAAAAAACGAAAACGAAAAGGACTATCACTTGGTGGTATGTGGGGTGGCAATTTGGGTTTCAAAACGATGAGCATTAGTAATTTAAACAGATTGAAATAAAAAGAAAAATACATTATCTAATATAGTTATAGTTTTTAGTAATTATTGTATAGGTCATAATATATATTTTAATGTTTTTTTAATTCTTACTCAAACATCAGACACATCTTTCAACAAACAATGACAGGGCATTGATGCGAAAGGAATTCAGCGACAAATGTGATGAATTATTTTGCGCTATCAAAATCCCTTATTTGAGATACTTGATATGCTGTGAAACACAGTTAATTCCAAATTTTCTTTCTTTCTCACATATTGGAATATATATCTTGTTGTGTTTAGACTTTGAACTTTTTTATTTTCTCATCCAATACCTGCACCCTCATGTAACATTGCTAGATGAATTTCCGTTTGAGTAAGATTCCACTCTTTCCGTGCGTTGAAGTGATGCATTGCAAAGTGCAAGTCTCGTGGTTTTGCTGAGTCAGTTCTTTAGAAAAAAAGATATATCACACATTTTGTAAAAAAATAAATATTTTCTTTTATTTATTTTAAGAATGTTATAAATTAATGTATTTTATGTTTTAAATTTATTTGTTACCAAAACCGAAAACTTTTTTTTATTTTAATACCATATTTTTTTATACATAGCATAGAAATATTAGTCAACTCTTTAAATTATAGTCATTTATTTGTGTTTGTTTGTTTATAAATATGTTTGTTTCAAAAAACTAAAATAATATTGAATAATGATAAAAAGAAACTTAAAAGCGATTTAATTTAAATTTATCACTTGTTATGATTTGTTTCCCTAAATTACACACACTTGACTTATGATTGGTTCTCAGCCTCCAGTTAGCCCTCTCCTTGTTACCAAACCTCTATTTCAATGACACGGTGAATATTTTTTTTGATGGGTGGATAAAAAGACATTCTTTCCACTGGGGATACGAAATTCCATCGTTCTAACATAATTTCGTCGATCAAAATTTAGTACGAATATTTTCAATTTTTTCAATAGCGGATGGGCCTTTTACCAGTGGATACGAATTTCTTCGCTATTTTTTCATAGGGACGGTTTTAAACCTAACTATCCATAGGGTAGGTTGTCCCACTGGATCTGTGATATATTAAGTGTATTACTTCTTTTTAGTATCATCAAAATAAAACCCAACATAAAAACGCTGGTTTAAAAACTTTTCCTTCCAAACTCAATAGCAAACATTAAATTCAGTAGATAGAAGAAGGACTAATGTATAGGCTATATATACTCCAACTTCAACGCATGGACCCCGCATAGAAAGCGGAGTTGAGGAATGGAGTTTTATCGGTTTTATCCTTGGTTTAAAAAAAAATTCCATTAATTCAATAAATCATAAAAATGAAAAATTAAAAAATTACCAAAAAATTATTCGAGTCTTCGAAAGTGATTAATTCCACGTTTTTGGACCAGACTGGTGCGGTTGTGTAAAATGATTTTCGTACACATATTTTGGAATTTCTATACGTCTCATCTTCTTACTCACATCCTCACATTACTCACATCCTCACCCTTTCATTCTTAGGGTAGGGATTGATGATGAATGATGAGAGAATCTGCCAATCATAACAACTCTCGTATTTACCAAGTAAACAAATTTTCTCGCATCAAAATTTCATTTTGATAATTTTGGCAGCAATAGATTCTCTTTCAATTCTGAATCAAATTTCAGAAATATTTTATTATTTTGTGTCCATAAACATGCAATTTTAGTACAATTTTGCATAAGTAACGACGGAAAACGTGCAAACAATATGTTTTTTTTTTAAACCAAAGTATTTTTAGGAGACAACTCTGTGACCCAGCAGTATGGGTGCCAAAAGCAAAAAGTGGGTAAACTCTTTCAGTACATACCGCACAACCAAAAATCGTTCATATCGGAAAGGTGTGTTTTTCACCTTATATCATCTGATAGAAATTTTGACTTGCTTTAAAACTGTATTTTTTCAAAGTTGATAAGCTTTGCTTTTGATTGAAACAAAAATGACGGTTTCAGGTCTTTCCATTAGTGAGAAAACGCCCTAAAAACTTTCACATTTGTCAAACGAATTGAACATTTTGAATATTGAGTATTCTGGGTACCAAAGTGGATTAAATATTGAAAATTCAAACCCGTTTGGTTTTCTACTGGGGTTATAAAAATATATTCTGTTATTTGAGTGGGGTATCTCTTTCTTTGTATTCCTTTGATTTTTCCACTGGAGAAAAATAAGTGAGTAATTTTTTCACAGGGCGGATGGCCAGTGGGGCGCGGACCTAAGTGAGTAACAGAGACAGGAGTGGTTTAGGGGTTCACGGAAAAGCAATTGTGATTTGTTTATTTACTTGTCATGAAATACCCGCTGGGACCTCCTACGCACTGGAAAAATATGTCCAAAAAAATCCCCGATTGAAAATGATAGATCATTTAGCATCACTATAATAGTGGAATGAAATCCAGTTACGATATCTCCTTTGGATTTTATGTTACTTTATCTATCCCCATTTACATTGCAGTATACCAGATAGGTAAGACTGTACTTTCTTCTTTTCCCTTAACCCTTAAGCATGTTTTCAGTAGGACAAACTCAAAGTAAGATCTTTGTCCTCGTTCAAATCGACACTGGAGCGCCCTAATTCAAAGTATATTGTGGTATAATCTTGATGAGGTTTTCATTCAAAAAACATATTGAATTTTGTGTTTGAAAACGCAATCTTGTTGATCTCGAGAAGTATGGCGTTTCAAGTCATAGAAGATGAAGTTGTTTGTTTGTTTTTTTACAAGCACATATGGATTTTACAGTACATCCTTGGATTCAACAAGAAAAAACCCACATTGCGAAAATCTCTTCTAGGAGTACATTTTATACTTTTGTCTCTCAATGACATTTGCAAACAAACTCTTTCCACATGCTTTAAATTTATGTGATGAAATTAGCAAACAAGATTTTGACCTATAAAATTTCTCCCTTGTTCGTTTGATTTTTACTTTGAAACCTTTGTTTCTGTTTACAAGAAACTCTGGAAGGAAAAAACTATCGATCTGGAAAACAGAAATTGTTTATGTTTGTCTGTTTGATCTTTAGAATGATTCCTTTTCATTCTAAAAGCTTTGTTCGTGGGAGTCGTCCTTTGTGTGTTTCAGAAGAAGCGATACAAGGTCTACGGGCCTACCGCTAGCTAAGCCTAGGGGGCTCTGGAGCCCTAAAACGGTCTTTTCTGACCAAACCACAAAACCCAGCCAACTCTCAAGGGTCTAATTCTCACCAGGGCCATGCAATTGTGACATTTTGACCATTTGGAAGTGGCTC
>JAUJPO010067634.1:0-11912 GCA_032270745.1 Tiaropsis multicirrata
ATAGTCCAGTGGGGTATATGATATCTAAGACGATAGATTCCTAATTGAGGAGAATCGATCGGCATTTTTTTTCACTGAGGCTTCGTTTTCTCGAAATAGCTCATAGTCCAGTGGGGTATATGATATCTAAGACGATAGATTCCTAATTGAGGAGAATCGATCGGCATTTTTTTTCACTGAGGCTTCGTTTTCTCGAAATAGCTCATAGTCCAGTGGGGTATATGATATCTAAGACGATAGATTCCTAATTGAGGAGACTCGATCGGCATTTTTTTCACTGAGGCTTCGTTTTCTCGAAATAACTTATAGTCCAGTGGGGTATATGATATCTAAGACGGTAGATTCCTAATTGAGGAGAAATAGCCGATAGTCCTGTTAGATATGTGATATCTAAGACCGTAGATAGCTAATTGAGCAGAATCACCTACGTTAAAAGCTCTTCCGGGTCTTGAGATATTTCAATTTTTAGTTTTTTTTCTTGAATAATAGATTTCCATGGGAACGGATTAGAAACGAGGCCGGGTATGATGAAATATCTTTTAAGAAAGGTTTGACCGTAAAAACAAAGGAATTAAAACTGCAATAAAAAGGAACGGAAAGAGCTTTTGATCTCAAATTTACAGGAATGACTTTTTATCTTATCAAAATCTGGGACGGGATGGAGTTTTTAAGCCGTTTGATAAATCTATTGGTCGTTAAATGTTGAGATCATCGATTTTATTACTTTTTCTAAAGAACGCATCATCTCTATTATTTAAAATGACCAATCAGTTAAGCATCTTGTAAAACTCCATCTCATCTCTAGAAAAACGCTAACTATATAGAGGACTGGGTACAACTTTGCAAAAATCGATTAGTTCTCGTTGCGCTAAAGCAATTTCACTTTTTAAAGAAAAAAATATTGAATTTGGAAGTCAATTTTAACAAAAACATACTGCTAGATTTTAGAACATGGAAAGTTACGACAAATTTAAGAATACAAATAATGAGATTTCTGTGTCTCAGAACGATGGAAAGAGAAGAAAAGAAATTCAGAAAATACGTTTTTATTAGTGTCTTCTCAACGGTAACTAATAACTTATTTTAAAAATAACATTCCTTTGTTGATCTCAATTCATAAAAGATTCTAGTACAATCAAAATAGCCTTGCCATAATTACATGTTTATAATAGAAAAAGTCTGGAATAAATTTCGTTTGATTTACTAAGTTTTGGGTTTTCTTTATAATTAAGCTATGATTAAGGTCAAATTGGTCAGAAATTTGGTGCTTCAATGACTAGAATAGACGGTGTGGTTGCAGTAGTTGGAAAATCTTCACGGACACAAATCAAGATTCGATTAACAAGTCGAGGGATATTTTACTTAGTACCAAGGTACTAAGCTAATAGTAATGTTGATGTATACTACTAGCTTTGAGTTGCAAACAAATTCGGTTGATACATGCTCGTCTTTGCCGATAAATTTATATACTCTCAAGACAATTAATTTCCTAAGGGATATTTTGTTTCTTTGTTTAGCATTCTCGTTTTAATCGAAACAACAAAGAAAGGGAAAATTGTCGTTTTGATTGACAAGTCAATTCTTAAATTTGATTGGAAGCGGCAAAACGAGCCGCAACGAGGATTTGTTTGCGATCAGGCTTTAGCATAAGTGAAGCGATAACTTGTTGAATGGAGGTTGTACGTCACGCCTGACACTCAGACGAAACTAATACTTAATGGAACATAAATATATTACATCGTCATCAGTTTCAAATGGGATCCGTGGAATTATATCTCCGATATCATTCTCAGTCCAAGCGATCAAGGGACCCATTTCGTCGTGTTGGTGAGAATCGAACATAAAAATATTTTGATCAATCGAAGAGCGAACCAAGCAAAGTGATCGATGATTACAAGTTACTATGACAATCTCCGAATTTGAAAATAAAAGGTCAATGATATTGGGAAGGTCTTTAGGTAAAGCGTTTCTCTCCTCGAAAATTTGGAGAGGAATCGGAATCAATTCGACAGCTTCATGCACTAGCAGATTCTGATTTTCATCATGAAGGGTGTTTCCTGTTTCGATACAACCTACAAATAACGAGACGCTGTTACGAAAGTTGATTTTCGATGGTAACGTGCTAAACAAATAACCCGTCAAAACTGCAATGACCGAACA
The DNA here is from genome assembly GCA_032270745.1 of Tiaropsis multicirrata. Lineage (NCBI taxonomy): Eukaryota > Metazoa > Cnidaria > Hydrozoa > Leptothecata > Tiaropsidae > Tiaropsis > Tiaropsis multicirrata. Next base: position 2,161 of record JAUJPO010067634.1, read on the forward strand.
CGCATTACTTCCATTTCTGCCATTTAACCTTCCTTGGCTAAAACGTTCTGGAAGGATGACGAAGTTTTCTCCTTGTGTACAATGATCAAGTTCAAAGTATCCTAATAAGTCTAATCCCAGATCATTTACTGTTTCCAAGTCAAGTTCGATTTCGAAGCCAAGTTCCTTTTCTTTTTCGATTTCCATGACTGCTGCTTCCTCTTCCCCATACTCTTCCATTTCTTCTTCTAAGCCATGATATTGCAAATTTATTTCATCTAAGCCCGTGGCCGTTTTGAAGTATTGAATCCGTTCAAGTGGGATGATTGAAGCAAAACAAGCGAATCCTTTTAGCAACTGTCGTCGAGAAAAATCAATCCCAATCTTCGTTAAAGTATTCACACCACCGTCACTAGCCTGAAATGGAATTTAAACGAAATTATTTTTTTCAATTTAAAATATGCTATGTTTGCAGTGAATAATTTCTAGCTTGTTTCATACTTATTTTCACTGAGACGTTCTCAATTCTTATCTTCTATTCCTGCAACCGCCTGGAAGTGCTGGATCTGCTCCGCTGAGAGGATGGAAGCAAAACAAGAAAATCCTTTTTGTAATTGCTTTCAAAGATATTATTTATTGCAAAGTTGCTTTAAACCACGAAGAAAATAAAAATAAAATCTTGATGGACTAGTGGAGGAATTGGAGGAATACCTGTTCAAATACATCACTCGTATCAACAGCTGCACTCATCGTTACAATTTTAGTAGTGTAAAATGTTAGATATGATTCCATATCCCTCTTCAGCAGATTGATCTCTTCGTGACAACGTTCTTTCTTAGCATTCCATTCAAGTAACTGCCGATGGTTTGACTCTATCGTGAAAAAAACTCTATTTTTAGGTCTATGTTATCACTGAATAGCCACATAAATTATTAGATTTCAGGTACAGGTCATATACAGCCAACAAACATATTCCATATTCACTTTGAGAGCTTTTCATTGCACAGACCCGGTGGGACCCCCCACACCCACTGAAAGAATTGATTAAAATATCGTCCCTAGTGAAAAAATCCCCCCCAGGGAAAGACTAAGATTTTTAGAATCCTCATCGGACTTTTCGAGCTGTGAACAATAAAATTTGAAATCGCCACCCCTTAAAGACAAAAGATTGTTCATTCCCATTCATTTTATCTCTACTGGCAAAAAGATTTCCAGTCATACCATGATATAAGAATGTGTCTGCTAACCTTTTATCAACTCAAACTCACTGACTTCTTCGGAAGACTTCACTGTTATAAATCGTTCCAAGAGTGATTTCAGCTTCTTATTAGATTCGGTGAACTTCGATCGACATGCATTTCTTAGTTTTGCTGAATCTGAGAAAGCAAGTTATAATAGGTTTAGCATAAGATTCCGAATTAAATAATTTCACAAGCACTCTTTTGTCACAAGGTTCTCACTTTTGGTATAAGTAAATCGACTAAACATTCAAACTTACGCAAGAATCTTTTAAAAGTATTTAAAATCTAAAATCACAATTATTCATAGAAGATTAAAATTAAAATTTCAATTTTGCAGTAATTAATGAAGCATAAAAACCTGCATATTTTTCAGATTTTATGTTCCAATGAAGCATTTCGAAGCGGCAAGATTGTATGGCGTTTTGAAAGGCAGGCACAAGAATTTCACTTTTTAAATAATCCAGCTCCCCAGCCATCTGTGAAGAAGAAATTTCATTGTCCCAAACTGAAGCCAAAAGTGATTCTTTTTCAGCCTTGCTTATCGATAGCGTAGGTAGTTTCAGGTTTGTTAAATCAGGCAGCATTTTTGTTTGCAGCAGATCTTTCGAATCTTGTGATGCGTTTGGTGGAACTTGTTTGAGATCATGCTCCAAAAGTATCATTTGCTGGTGACGTGTTGGTTTAGCAGGTGATAATAAACCTAGCAAAAAAGGAATGGAATTTTTTTTGTTATCAATACATATCTTTTATATTGACGATGTGACATTCAGAAGTGATGAACAGTCAACGTAGCGAAACTCGTAATAATCATCACAACTATGTGATAAGTTAAATTTTTATAATAATTGAGTGTCAAAACAAAAGACTAAAGTAGTATTTAAGATTTTCGGGTGGTCGAAGATACTCGTCTTCAACATGAATTTCATGTTACTTACAACTTTTTTTTTGGTCTCAGAATCTAGTAGGTACAAATAACATTAACTCTTTTCGATGGTGGCTCTGTGCAGCGGAGTCATGTAATAAAAGCCATACCTCCACGAGCGAAAGTCTTTAGTTTATTCATAAGAGACACGAAATCGACATCTTTGATTGAAATTTTCATTTCCAGACACTTGTTGTTGAGCTTTGCCTCGAAATTCGATGCTTCCTTTGTCACCTAGTGCCATTTGAAAACAAGATTTTAGCTTACCATCTAATGAAACTTAAAAACAAACCTAAACCAATAGAAACAAAAGATATTGAAATAACAAATAAAAGGTTACCCGGTTGTATTTTTTGAGCAAGCTTTCGGCAAGGTTTAATGTCTTTCTTCTATTCCAAAACATGACCATTTCAGTAAGTGTTTCTTCTCGATCTACGAAATTTAAAAGTTTTGATTGAAATCTTTTGCAGTATCCGTATTGTAATAATGTGGCTAAAACATGAATCATCTTTGAAGCTTTGAAAATAATCTACACATTTTTATTAAGCAAGGGTCTTCCACTGGCTTAGGCTAAGCATATGTTCATGATTTTTATTGTCTTAAGATCCCGTTTGGAGCCTATGTATGCTTACAAGTGTTATGCTTTTAAAAGAAAAATTTAATTGATTGACACTAACTTTCAGGTGTCTGATATTTTGTCGTGTTGGCACAGCGTGAGAGGTAAGAAAAGAGCTGTTCACATTCTTCTCCGGTTGATTTCCCTGAACCTTGCAGCCATTCGCCATCCCAATCGACCTAATAAAAGACAAAGAAATACCATCAAAATAATGCTTGACGACGAAAAAATACTTCATATTTTAGGCAAAAATTCACCAGACAACCCGCAGAATCAAATCTAAGAGGGTTTCAAATAAAACAAAATAATGATAAGTATTTATAACATTTTATAGAATGAAATTAGATACCTGACAACTAAGGTTGTGACCCTTAGCATGCATCACGCTTAAAGCTCCTTTAAGTTTCGACGTAAGCGTTGGATCAACTTTACATAGGTAAACCCATAGTTTACACATAACGTCGGCGAAAAGAAATTCCACGTTGTGTGGTAAAATATACGTTGTTAACAAATACGCTGGGTACGCATAAATCTCCCCACGTTTCATATTGAGAGATTTGAGCCCGTACTGATGGCGACATGTGGCAACGTACAAGCCAGTGTAGTCGACGGATTTTCTCTTTCTTTCAGTATTTCGAGCAGCTGACCATTCACCTCCGCATGTCGTATCGGATGACGTCTAAAAAAAGTATTTCACTTAGCAGTACAAATACTTCAAAAGTATTGTCTCAAAGAGAGCATCGGGAATAATAATCAGTAAATAGAGACAGTAGATATTGGCGGTATGGTTAATAATTTTTGCTATTCTAATAACGAACAAAATCCACTACTCACATAGTGTGTAGAGGGTTCTGAACCCCCCACCATCATCCCCTTACCCACCCACCCCCTTCGTTATGCAAATTAATTTAAATCCTCATAAAGGTATTGTCAATTTCGGAAATATTGAGCATAAAGATCAGCAATTTGGTCTAAAATTTGGAATCTCTCCCCATTTTTATTTGATTCCCCCTATAAGCTCAAGCTCCCCTATTTATCTGGAAAATCCTCCTGTTAAAAAGGGGTGCACACTATGTACTCAGTGTCAGCTTTTCGTAAAATTAGGTGAAAATGTCTGTGGATACAAAGTCTAAAATACTAAAACAATCACTCTACCTTTGGATTTTTTCTTTTTTCAATTTGAAGTGAAGATATGAAGCTATCGACCTTTTTATCGTGGGCAATGAACGATTCTTGGTAATATGATTCCCGACGTCGACTAAAATCATTACAAAAGATTAATAATGGCTGTTTATCATTAATATTACCAGTTATTCACCTGAGACAAACACACAAGCACGTCCTCTTCTCGTTCAAAACTGCGCTAAACCTTTTTTTAATAAAGTTTACAGTATTTAGCCAATTAGAGCGTTTATCAACTCGTAATTTTTGTGACTTTTAATAGGGATCAGTCAATAAGATAGCTCAAATATTGTAACATAACTTAGCAAATTTTCAGTGTCTTAACCAAATGAACCGAAGAAGAAGCCGTCTAAAATGTTTCAAAAATTATGGTGAATAGATACTAAAAGAAAAAGGTTAACTCAAATTTTACCTTCCTGAGTGTCGATATCGGTAAAGTTTTGCATTGCCATCGACATGACACGCGTGTTGCTTTATTGAACAGCATGGACATTGCATCCAATTCATTCCTTTCTCCATATCTAACTCATATTGAGCAAAGTTCCATTGTTTGAATGTTTGGGAGAATGACGATGGCACAATTTTTCCTTGCTACAATATTGGATAAAAAGCAGCTTGTTGGGCAAATTTTAAATCAAAATTAACGACCATAACATTTTAGAGGATTATTCAAAAGCCTAAATAGGAATTGTTAGACATTTGGTTTAAAAACATCAGTATGATCTCAATTCAAGTAAATTCCATTGTACGTTTTTTCAAGTAGTCTAAAGCAAAGAAATAGGCATTATTCAAGTTATCAATAACAACAGTTCATTTACCCTTCCAAAATACAATGTCAAGTCATTCAACGATTCCAAAAAGGAGTTCAATGAAGATCCAGGCATGTGTTTGCGAAACTGATCCCACGTGAGAAAAACATCTTCACTGATCAAACAAGTAAGGTTTTTGGGAGAGGACGGCCAGAAACCAGAAGACAGAATATTTTCAATATTAAACGGGTCTTTAAGCTGGTGGCATCCACAACATTTGAGAAGAAATGGACGCAAGTCGAATTTTCCTGGGGAGATTCAAAACAACGCAATTATTTTTTTGAATTTTATATTGAATAAGTTGCAAATCTGGATGGAAGCTATTAAAAACTTTTGCAAGTAGTTTATAATAAAATTTCTCTTGTTGACTAAACGAAAAACTAAAATGGTGAATGGGAAAACAAATGACAAAAATAATAACTAACAGTTTTTATACCTTTCATTGTAATAACTATAATAATCCCCTCTTTGACAATTTCTTCAAACTTTGAAGAGCCACAAACACAATTTGCACGTTTCAATGGCACTACTCGATCTAGATTAAATAACATAAAAATAATTATGTAATCAAATGAATACTAAGTATGGACTAAGTATTGGTTGTTGCAATGCATTACGTGGCTAATTTTGAGCATTCATTTTACATTTTTATGGCTAAATTGAGCATTTATTTTATTATTTTAGAGAGGCAAAACTATTTTCCTAGCATAATCTTACCAACAGTGCAGGTTTCTAGTTTTTCATTCAGCGCTTCCATTGGGGATAAATGCTTGAGACTATTTACAAAGGTAATGCGATTGTGCAGTGGTTGTTTTTCATGAATTTGTAGATCACAATGTTCACAAACTTCAATACGACACTCATGGCAACTGATTACAGGAGACTTTGACATACACATGTGACAATTGTCCTTCAAAATCAAAGACGATTTTAAGCAGTTCAATATTTCGTCCTTTCCTTCAGACCACAACTTTTCAATTTTCTCCATTCTTTCTTTCCACGACTTTCTCTTCTTTTTGACACTTTCTTCAGGTAAGTCAACTTCTTCAAAAGCTATGAAAAAGGTGAAAAATGTTAGGTTAAATAATACATTAAAAGTGAGCCAAATTATTCATCAATAACAAATAGCAAAAGGTTTGCAACACACCCTCTTGGCAGGAGCAGTCGCATAACTTCCTAGTTTTTATTTATATAACTTAAGATGTCAGGAGAATATGACAATGTTGCAAAATATTTCATTTTAAATCATTAATGAAACATGATAAGTTCTACTTGGCTGTTATTTTAAAATACTTTAGTTAACGACTTAAGTAATTATATCTGATCTGATAATATTTGAATAAAAATTCATACCAGTATTAAAATGATCATCATCAAAAACCGTATCACTGGGCGGTGTTATTGTCTTCAAATCTTTAAAAATAAAAATCTGAAACCTATTTAAAAATGAACTTTTTATTAAATTCCTAAAAAATACTAAATGATTCTGAAACATGTTTGAAATAAACAGCACAAGGTCTTAAAAATAACAACAATAATCAGTAATAATGGATCAAATTGAGTCGTTTTTAGGGTAACACACTTTTAGTTTGTTTGGTTTAATGCTAGCTATAACTGTTTAACAGATTATCTAAGAATCAAAGCTTAAAGGTTTTGAAATGATACACCTTTACCTTGTTTTGAGTTTTTCTTTGCACTGTATCGCTTTTTCCCAGTGAAAGTGTACACTCGGTTTCCATGTCTGTTTCTCTTAACACTGGAAAATCTGCTTTTAGATTTTGTTTTCTTCTTCTTTTTTTCTGGTACACCATCATCATCCAACCATTTTTCTAACGTGAGATATGGGTCTTCTTCACTCTCTTCTTGAATATAATTCTTCAGCTCATCACAAGGATCTTTTTCATCTGAAAGGTGAGGAGAAAATGCCTAAAAATCGTACAACTAGGAGATACATACTAAATTAACATATTATGGAAAGCATATTTTCTTCCAAATTGTAAAAATTATAATTGTAATTAGCAATTATTGCAATTGTAATTATTCACTTTCTTATCTGCAAGATTCAGCAACACCATCATAACTCAGGTAAAAGATTTCTCACCTGAGGAATCAACCATTTTTGAATCGAATTCAATTTTCAACAACCCAATATTTTATTTTTGTCTTTCATCCAGTCAAATATCAGCATTTTTCTAAAGTAATAAAGTGAAATAACTGTGCTTCCTTATTGAGAAAGACATTATTTAAATATCTAGTTTGGAAAGAAAGACAACCACTCAAAAAAGGCTTTTTACATCTTTGCCATATTTTATAAATTACTTTGCTTTAAGCTTTACTAAAAGTTATTCTTGCAAATAAAAGGAGGATGCAAACTCTCATGTAAAAAAAACCAAGGAGAAGAAAATCGAGTCAAAAAGTTTGGTCCCCTCACATAAACTAACAGCAGTCTGAGTGGAACAATCAACTCTTGTATAGTGCACAAAGCCTACTTTTCCCTTAACATACAAGAATACACTGTATGGGACAATCTTCCCTATCCCCTGAGACAAGAAAAAACACAGTTTTTATTTCCGTGTAAATTGCTGTTTTGGTTCTTTTTCGACTTGGACACTGGACAAAGCTTTGTAATATAAGTAATTGTTTTTGGGTCTTCTGATGTTGCATCTTTGGTACAAGTCTATGTATGATATGGATGAGGTGTGATTGCTTTTAGAAAGTTTGTAAACTGGTTCTCTTAAATGGCGAAATAAAGTATTTTATGATATTTTCCAAAAAAAAACCATTCGATTGCCACTCATACCACCGTACTACACTGTCCATTTAAAACTCATTGTTGTATGGTTGGACACTGCTTGCTGCATTACCATTGGCATAAATCATGACCACTCTCGGTTTCGGTCATATCGTCTCCACTGCTTAATTTGTTTGTTCGTTTACATGACTTGAATCAATCAAGTTGGCTTCTTTATAACTTTGATATATAATTTGTTTCAATGTAGGCAAAACACATCTTAAAATCACTTGCAGGATGCTCTTTTGATTACTTCATCTGATGTCGAGCGTTTCAATCGCCTTACATAAAAAAATGCAAAATAAATTTAATGTATAATGACATAATATTAATAGTGGGCACCTCCTAGGATTCAGGGTAGGGTTTAAGATTTTCACATTTTTTTATTGGACGGAGGTTGAGTTCATGAGAAATTTTAGGTGAGGGTTGGGGAATTTTCAGAATACTTTTGGAATATCAATTTGCAATGAGTATTCTTTAATCTGACAAACGCCAAAAGACTATCTAAGTGTGCAAATTATAATAGTCCCTAAGAAGAACTGCAGACTGTCCAATCTATTAAATATCTATTCCCTATTCAAAAAAAAAGAAAAATATTTTTCAGGTGGGGTTGGCCAGGAATTTGAGCATTGAGTACTCCTCTGGTGGGGGTACCCCCGCCTGCATGGCCAGATGGGGCCGCGGCCCACCTGCGTAACCAACCTCACCTGTGTAACCGACCCTACCTGTGTAACCCATAGCTGTCAGCTTTGTCGGAAAATTTTCCCCGATAATCCAATGTTTCAAAATCCGGAAATCAAGGAAATTTGTCCTGGAAATCCGATTTTATCGTAAACGTTTTTCAGGAAATTGGGGAAATCAGGGAACTTTTCGTCCAGATTTTTCAAAATCAGGAAATTTTGCAGTACCGTTTTTTCAAAACTGGAATGTTTTTTTCAGAAAAATCAGAAATTTTTTGGAAATGTGGGAGATGCGGGAGATTTGGCGAAAAAATTTTCATGCGGGACCAGTATGGATTCTGTGAAAATTTACACCGAAGATAATATTCTAATAGTTATAGCTTACACCAACAAAAATTTAAAATCGTGCGGGCGAATATTTTGACGCCAAAGGCGAAAAAACGCCAGGCTGTTATGATTCTTAGCGCAGCGTGGAAAGTGGAGTGAGGGGAGAGGGTGAACAGAAGAACAAAGAGATGCAGTTAAAAAACGTCTTCACGCCAGCCAATCATTGTCTATGTACGCTGACTATGACTTTCTTAGTTATCTCTACGCCAACACGCCAGAGGTCTTCGATGTGTACGCCGAAGATCTTCGGCATCCGTTATGCACAATCCATACTGGACGCGGGAGAAATCGTTGGCATGCGGGAGTCTCCTGCTCAATGCAGGAGAGTTGACAGCTATGGTGACCGGCCCCATCTGCATAACCGGCTCTACTATGTAACCGACCTATTCAACGACCCTGGACGACCCACGGAATCCCCCAGAAATTTCTGGGGTGTTCCGGGGGCGACGTATCTAACCTACCTTCACCCCACGGAAACCCCGGAAAACTGGGAGTTCGGGGATTCCCAGGGTTTCAGAGTGATCCGGGGGAGATCATCTTAAGCTTGCTGAACTTGAATTTAAAATCCCTCTTGGGAGGCTCATCATCGGCTTGTTGGCTTGTGCGTAGCTTGGGTTAACTTTCTTTCATCTAACTTTTTCCGTAACCCCCGAATCCCCCGGAACCCGGAAACCTCTGGATACCCCCTCCCCTGGAAGCCCCCTAACCCCCCCCCCCGGAATCCCCGGAAACCCCCGGAACGCAATCTAACCTATGTCGACCCTCGGATCGCCCCAGAAATTTCCGAGGGATTCCGGGGGTCGTCCAGGGTCGTCCTCCTCACCTGCATAACCGACCCTAGCTGGCATAACCAACCCTACCTGCGTAACCGGCCCTACCTGTGTAGTAACCGGCCCTACCTGCGTATACTAGCTATATTTACCAGTGCTGGCGTATCCTAATATACTACACATTTGTGCGTGTAACACACCTTCCCACCTGAAATTTTCGAGGGATTCCGGGGGTCGTCCAGGGTCGTCCTCCTCACCTGCATAACCAGCCCTACCTGCATAACCAGCCCTACCTGCATAACCGGCCCTACCTGTGTAGTAACCGGCCCTACCTGCGTATACTAGCTATATTTACCAGTGCTGGCGTATCCTAAT
>JAUJPO010067645.1:0-12166 GCA_032270745.1 Tiaropsis multicirrata
CTTGGACTGACTACCCAATTCCCCTCACATGGCATGGGTTGACCCGGGCGAAGGTTCGCTCACTTGCCAAGTGAGCCACCGAAAGTGGGAATCCAACCTTGATCTCCCGTACAGGAATCAAGGTTGTATGATGGACACTTTACCACGGAGCCCTTTATTATTGGAGACCAGCGTTACCTTGCGCGACCAAGGAGACCAACATTTTACTATCACTGTATGTTCATATGGGGCCTAACATATTAAGAGACTTTATTAAGTTATCAGTTGTCACTGGGTTTATAAATGTGGTTCTGCCTATTCTGACTTTTCACAGTGCAAGAAGTCAGCCCCTAATTTTTATTAAGGCACGTATGGTTTAGCATTCTTAGCAACAATTACTTGCTTATGAAAAAATTGCCTCTATATACAACACAATCACGTTTTGTAAAAGTTCGACATAAAAGTCCGTCATTTTCGAATTCGGCGAAGTAAATACCCGACGATTTCAGATCTCCATACATTGCGAGCTTGCCGGAAATCTTCGCCTCGGAGAAAAGTGATGAAATTTTGCTGGCGAAGTTTCCCCCTCTAAGGTATCAAGGTCGGTTTTAACATGTAAAGGGCGGCTTTGGGGTGTGTATGAAAAACCTTTCGCTTGCGAACACGAGACTCGTTTTCCGTGCGCAACCCCTTTTACGATTGATTGTTTTTGCTGAAGAAATACAATCCCCATTGAAAAATTGTGAAATCCCTCCCAATTAATTACCAAGATAACAGAGAACCACATCCCTGTGACCCATTTAATTCACCCCATTAGAAAAATGGAGAACATGGTTTTTGACAATCAAAGTCTCGTTTCTGGGTATTAAGGATTCAAAAATGGACTTCTTGTCTTGTCAAACCCTCCCCCTTTTTAATTTATTTTCCAAATAATTTCCATTTTTCTTTGCCCAGCCACTAGTTTTGTATCCCCAGTGGAGAGAAATCAGATTTAACATCCCCATTTGGCTTGTGTGTCTCTTTGTTTGTTTATCCCCCACGAACAAAAAGATTTCCATTTGGTTTCTGAGACAGAGGTGTTGTTAATAGAAAGGCACTCTATAATGCGCAAAGAAACAAAACAAAAAATTGATTTTTAAATAGAGATTTAATGACAAAAATCAATGTTCAAACAATATCAAATGCATACCTTTACGAATTAAAAGGCGTCAAGATTTTAATGATACTTTGAAAATACATATTTTGTCAAAATATATGGACAATATGTCTCCAACATCCAACCATCAACATCAACTTGATTGCAAGAAATGGAATTTCGCCAGCCACGCGCAGATATGTGACAATGCAATGAATGTATTTGATCTTTCATCCTCCAGCAAAAAGTAGAATAATAATTTAGATTCACATGAAGCCTGTAGTGATAAATTTATTGGTGACAAAATATGTTTAAAATAGTCTTAAATATGAAAACAAAATGTTTCTTTTCTGCACTTTGTTATGATCTGTTAAATTGTCATATTTGTTTACATTTGCTGTTCACACGTAATAGAAACCCGGAACGGAATGGTTTCGATTCCCTATTTCTAGATGAGCGGAATCAATTCGAAAGAACTTGACTGATGACTGAACGAATGGTATATGGTTTTAAAATTTATTTTACATTTTATTTCCATGGAAAATATTGATTATACGATTTTTCTGGAATATGGATAGTATTGTAAAGATTTTTGTTTAGATTTATTAATTTTCGCTCAAGGTGTGGAAAAGACTCTTTTAATTTTTAATGATGATATTGAGGTGTTATTGGCTATAACTTTTGATTTGCACCTTTATATTTCAAGTGTTTTATTTTACCAGTTATCTGCAAGCCTGGGCCAAAAACAGGGTCCCACCTCAAAACAGTACTTTATTAGAGCTGACCCATGAATTAGTAATATTGAAGCATGAAAATAATAAAATTTTATAAGAAAGAGTTACTTTCTATGTTTTGTTAAGAAATGGCGCCGCATACGAAACCTTTTGAAAAGAATGGATGAATTAATAGGAAATGTGTGAAAAACTTCACATCCCACCTGAACAAATAAATTCCAGAATTACTAACTCCCAGCACAACATTTACGACCCAAGTTAACAAACCTCCAAAAGGACCGAAATGCCCTAAAATTGGATTTGAAAGTCATATAAATTTATGTGCATAGTTTCCGGAATTGAAAAGATTCGGATCAGAAGTGAGAAATAAAAATGCAATTAACTCAAGAGAAGGACAAAAGTAATTCATCAATTTGGCACTCTTTTGCATGAATTCCCATCGGAACTAAGGTACCCTTGGTAAATTCTTCGAAAAGATTACGCAAAACAAAAACAACTAACAAAAATTTGAAATCTTCGACCTTAGTACTGGAAGTGACATATTAGTGACGTATGTGACTTGTAATAATACAAGGTTGCAGAATTTGACATCGCTTTTGGAACTTCTCAAAAGACGATTCAAAATCGTTGCTACATCCTGCAGCTATAATAGTGAGAAAAATATGTAGATCAAAATAGGCGTCACAATAACATAAAAATATTAGTATTAAAAACTTTCACCTTCAGCTTATTGTTTGTAAGAAGAATTTGCCGCTGTGGAATAAACACGTGTTGAAAATACCGTCAGTCCAATTTATTTGTCCTCAGTAGACATTTTCATAAATTACGTCACAAATAACGACTGCCACGTTTTCATGCAATTACCAAGGTGATTATGTCTCATGAGACTCAATATGAATCAATGAAGTAAAGCTTTGATAAGCTCCCTTGAGATTCGGTTAGTATTGAAAACGAGGCAGCCGTTGGTCGCAACGTAATTTATGAAAAGGTCCATTCCAAAAGATTTGTTCATATTTCATGATTAAAGCCACAGTCAAAGTTAAAAGGATTGATAAAGATTTTCCAAAAGTATTGATGACGTCAGCAGAAATTTGCAATTTTCATTTTTGCTCTATTTCTGCTGACGCCATCAATATGTAAGAAAAAAATTAATACAAAAGTTAGATCTTCTAAAGTTATTCCTATAGTGGAAATTTGGTTAAGAATGAGTAGGTACATCAAAAGATATAAAGATCCAAAGTTTTGTGACGTCACTAATCATGACGTCGTAACAGGTTTTTCGCTAATTACTCAACACAGGCATGATATTTAATTACGTCACAGCTGGAATCATATACCCTAATGAAGCAACTTTTAAGCCTTGAGTGGATATCTAAAAATGAGCGCTATTCATTGCGAAAACTTAAGGTAAATTAAGACATCTTAAGACATGGCTTAACTGACCCGAGTCCTCCTTTGTGAGCAATACTCAAAACTTCCGTCCATGTACTTCTGTACCCAAATGATCAGGAATTATGTTTGGAAGCTAAACTGGCTTTTAAAAGTTTATTCTTTTGAGATAATGGCAAATAAGTAATGACATCATGATTAAGTATTCTGCTAAATTTTCAATTTTAGCTCAGAAAACAATTAGGTGTTTGCAAAAACTGGCAAAAACTTCAATATATTGGCCTTCTTATTCAGTTAGACATGAATAATTCTTTAGACATGCCATAGCATACCGGAGTAAAGCTTATCGATTTGATTTTAAAATACATTTGTTTCTGTCCGTTATTATCACAAATGATCTTTATTTACCTTCTGAAGATTTACATTTAGTGTTTGGCATAGTTTTAATAATGAGAATTGAACAAAAGGAAAGCAAAGACAATAAAATAAATACCAAATAAATATCTAAAGGAAACGACAGCGAAGTATGGTGTTCAATGTCATCTGTAGGGTCTGTGTAAACCTTGTTTTTCAACGACCAAGAATACATTGGTCCAAATATACTTGGCCCGACAATCCTGTAAAATAACACAATAAAACATTAAAAATTAAAGGCCGGAGCAACTGCATCAAAATTTTCATCAAAACCCATCAAAAAGATTATTTTGATGAAAAATTTGACGCATTTGAGTTGAACCAAACCTTCCATCAAAACAGAAAAATAGAAAAAAAGGAGAAAAAAATCGATTTTGATGGATTTTGATGAAGTTTTCTTCTTCATCAAAACATTCGAATTTTGATCAAAATCTCATCAAAATAGTTTTGATGGGTTCTGATGAAAGTTTTTGATGCCTTTGCTCCGGCTTTAAAGCTCTCCATTATTGTTCTTTGATATTCCACAAACATTTTTCAAACTTTAAAGCGAGGTTTTGGGAATTCAATTACCACCTTTTTCCCAGTGTTTTTTTCGTTACTCATTTGCCTGTGTGTTTTTCGTTACTCATTTGAAGGGAGTGTAAAAATGTCTATAAATGTCTATTTTCTGTTAATCAAGTCTTCCCTATTATATAGGGGTATTATGTGGGATTGTATATGTACTTTCATTTAATTCACCCTCCGACCAAATACCGACAGGTAACTATTACCGGACCCTCCCATAAGAAAGTTTGTTCCTTCAATTGAGTGTTCAGAGTAGACAACCGTTAGTAGGCAGGTAGACAAGAATGTAACAGTTCATTAAAGATTTACCTTGCAAGAGAGGCATTAGACAATCCAATTCCGCCAAAAGCCCCCATTTCTTCTGGCTTCACAATAGTAATAACACAAGAACTGAAGGAGATATAGAACAAGGAGAAAACTACTCCATTGATGGCGAATATGTACAAAACCACCATTGCATGTTGTAAAGTCCTGTAAAGAAGGTATATAGTCATTTTGAAATGCTAAACATTCAACAGGCATTAAACCTTTCATACCCAATTTTAATACTTTTATTTTCACTTGAAATTTCTATTATAAACTTTCACAAAAGAAACCAAGGGAGATGATAGACCTGTCAAACCTGACCCTTAGAGAGATTAATTTTTGGTGAATGTTCCAAAAAGACTACCGAAAAAGCAACCCTGACAGAGATTATCTTTTTTTTTAGGGGGAGGGGGGAGATGCTTTAATGTATTCATTTAAAAATCGGAATTTCAAAGTACGGTAATGATTACTATTTTGGTGAATTCTTCAGAATTTTCAGCTTCACATGATAGATGCTTACGAGTTTTGAATGTAATGTGTAAATGGCAATAATGGAATAAGTAACATTTGTAAAACATTGGACCATATCAATCCCTAAAAGGTAAAATAAATGAAAATACGTTTTTACTTTAATAGCTCACAATACCACAAACCTTGTTATAATGACAACAAAAATCACACCCCAGAACTATTCCAAAAGATGCCAAAAACGTCGGTTAACATCAATCGACTCTCAACTTCAAGCAAGCTGTGCCGAAAAAGATCCAACACGAACAAAATAATAGCTGGGGGGTGATTGACGCGGTGCTGAAGGAAGCAGGATCGGATATGGGAGGTAGGCTATCATATTTGCGGAGATTAATTAGTTTTCATATAAGGTAATATGATAATAAAGCGCACTCAGCTCCATTGGTTATAGCCTCCCTCTATTTATATCCGAGCTTGCCATCGATAAACGAGGACATCGTAATATGCCGTGTTCAACGACAGATTCAAGCAGCTACGGATGCGCATATAAAGATTCAACTAAAAACGTATCGAAATAGAATCATGACACAAATCCATCGTGAACGTAAAATCGAAGAAAACCAAAAAGTAAGAGCAGAGATACAACTGCTACTGCTAATAACAATCCAAACGAAAAACCCAAAAAATGTGTCCAGCTGTTAAAAGCATCAATGGACTAAAACCGACGAAACATCTCCTTGAAAGTATTGCTAACATTTTCAAATGTCTTGCTTCCGAAGACGAATTCCCAAAAGATCAACCGCATCATACTGATATCCCTGCAAAAACAAGGTGAAGCTCCAGAACCAAAATCTAAGACCAATCATCCTACTGTATGCACGATAAATCGTATCGGTTCAAGACTCTGTCAAGAAAAACCAATCCCACAAGCAGCCTACCGAAAATACCACATTCGAAGCAGATGAGCTCCACATCGTCCCTCGCTGGTAAGATGTGGTAAATAAGTATTAGCGAAACACTTTCTACAGACACCAGAGCACCTAAAGGTTACTGTGCCAGCGCAAACAGCTTTATATACTACCTCTCAAAATCCATGCTAACCAAAACACCAGACAATAACATTCCACAACCACATACTGAATGAACTCCTAGACCACAACTATCATTTTGTTGCACAAGTCGAACACCTAAATCTACACATGGAGTATGCTAACGAATTGACCAACTTGACAGCTGACTTTCAAAATTCAAGAAACTACGAGCATGAGGCAGAGGTGAATTTCCGAGAAAAAGGACTGAAAATTAACAACAGCAAAACTGAGAGATTCACCATCAGTCGACAACACCATGACTGAAAAAAGTGTAACTGCTTGGCACCATACTAGACACCACCGGAGACATCAAACGAAGAAGGATCCACGCAACAAACACTGCAAATAACCTGGGTCATCTGTTAACAATGAGGATCTAACAACAAACATAAAAATGAAATTCATCGAAACGTAAGTTGAAACAATCTTCCTCTACAACTGTGAAATCTGGATATTGACAAACGCGATGATAGAATCAGTTGACGCTTCCAACGAACGCTCATACGTAAATACTGTCAGGACATCAAATGGCCAAAAATAAAATCAAGACCTTTATCGTAAAGTGACTGAAACAGTTTGTTCAAAAAAGATTTCGTAGACTTAAATGGCTCGGTAAGGTCGTGAATCTTCCTGATGAAGTGTCGACCAAAATTGTTATGAAATACGCTCTGTCTGAGTTTAGAAAACCAAGAGGTAAACTAAGAACAACCTGGGTATCTCAGATCACGAAAGATCTAGAGCAAATTAATATTTCTATGGCAGAAGCCGAAAATCTCTACGAAAACGAACTTAAATTGAGATTTATTTTGGTACCCACTTCTTGGGCATGCAGAGACAGTGTTTTTATGGTATTGAGGAAATAACAAAGTTTTTAGAGTTTCCTTGGTTGAAAATTTAAATATCAAGTTTTTACCGATGCGGTAAACAATGATACTAAAGTTCCTTAAAATTAACTTTGTCTTGTGTAATTTAGTGTCTAAAGTGGGGGGCGTACGGGATTTTGGTATTACGGAAATGGACCTTTTCTGTTTCGGAATTTCGGTAATCCTGTTAAAAATAGTTCGGTTTTCGGTGATGGAGAGACTCTTCGGTTTCGGAAATCGACCCATTTTCACTTTACTTTACTTCGGAAATTCGGAAAAATTTGAATTTGTTTCGATATTTCGGTAATCTAACTTATTTTAAGGAACATTTTGTATTATACAAATAAAAAATAGATAAGAAAAAAGTCAACATTGGACGACGTTGAATCTGATTAGTTGGTTTATCTGTGAAGTTCTCATTGTTGATTTATGACGCATATAATATGGACAAAAATAGAAGGGATGTTCTTTAAACAAAATGTTTAATTGAAATTTTCATGGTGTCTTCAAATTTGTTCGAGCCGAGAAAAGCGAAAAGTGACCGGAGTAATAGAATTTTGAATCACGTATGTTCTGCTCTAATTTAATCTAGGTCTGAATACTGGATGGGGCACTTAATTTCAAAACGACGTTATTTTCAGCCAAGAATTGGACTACACATTCGGAACCTTACAGTTCACTGCAAAATGTGCCGAAAAACTGACCCCAACAGTGCATTTATCGACCATTTATCCCCAATTGTAACAAAGAATCTCTTAATTTCTTCAAATTTCCTATCCCGCACCTAGCTTTCGTCAAAACCTCGAAAAAACTACTCTTATGGGCAGCATCCGTGGGTCTTCTATACGAGTGCCTTCCCTTCAACTTGTTCTGAAGTTTTATGTCCAATCAAGTGGACGCCAAGTCCTGTTGAATTATAGTTCTTCAACACTGGAAAAAATCTCTTTCTTACAGTCAGCGTGTAAAAATAATTTCAAAGATTTTTTTCACCCATCGGACCCAACCATGGTGGGTCTCTTACTCGTCGGCCCTAACAATGCGGGGGTAAACTTAATTTTTTTATATCTTGCGTTATGTACGCCTTATATTTTGAAGACTTCGGGTAAAACGTAAAATATACAGCCCCCAGCGATTGGCGTAAGCACGTGATCGGAAGTTTATTACACAGTGATGGCGTGAAAATCCAAAAGAATTGACGTGACAGTGTGGCATGAAATTTATACTAAACGTGGTCGTGAAATCAAATATCTTTGTGTGATACTTAACCATGTTGTATAGAGACTTACTGCGTGCTTTCAAGGTTAAAAATTGAAGGCCATTTTAGCCAATTAAGAAGCCCGAATTTACAAAGTTTTCTTGGTCCGTTGGCCTTAACCATCGCGGGACCTCCTTAGATGCTATATTCCTCAGCCTTTTTTGCCGCCGCAGCGAGCCTAAAGCGAGTAGTTTCGCATGAGATAGCTGAAAAAGGTTCTCGAAAATTTTCTTACATTGACTGCCCGGTGTCGTAATTGGTGGACCTGATCAAATTCGTTATAAACCTGGATTCTTTTAGGCTGAACGCATTTCCTTTTTTATTTTTTGAATTTACGATAAAATCAGAATAAAGAAAGGGAATGTGTGCAGCCAATGTAAAGGCCTTGATTTTCAAAAAATTATTTACCAACCGTCCGCCCCCGAACCATGACTAGGCCTCCTTATGCACTAAATTGCATTTCAATTAAATTTTTAATTTTTTAGCGAAAGAAATTCCATTTTGAGAAAACCTTGGTATCACTGTTTACCATAGCTTTACCAAACCTGATATTTAAATATTTCAGGCATTTCAATAAAAATATCTAGGCTCCAAAATCCAAAAAGATTTCATAAATAAGTTTTTAATGTTAAGTTTTTTCATCAGTATCATAAAAACACTGTACCGTCTCTGTGTCCCCCCAATGGATACCAAAATCTCAATAGTATGAAAAACCCTGGGTTGGGTCAAATGGCAATAAAAATGGCATTTGTTTTTGGTACAAATAATTCTTGACTTGGGTACAACGTTAAACTCGTTCTAGCCTGTAATTCTAGCAAAGTCCCCGTGTTGATATGATTCACTTTCCAAAAAAATTTCGGTTTCGGAAGTAGGGAAAAATCTTTCGGAGGCCCCAATATGGTTAGACCCGACGGGCAAAGGAAATTCTTAAAATCAAAATTTCTACATTGGTTAAAATTGACTCCAATAAATCTACGACCTGTTTAAAAAGGCTATCATCTAATACACCGCGTAGTTTGATAAGAGGAAGATTTAAATTCAAATTGGTAAAGCAAGCAGCGCGAGGCAGTATAGCTGGAAAGTTTTAAACCTTTAATGCCTTGTGCCAATAAAAGAATGATAGAAAGACTGGAGAAAAAACGTAAGAATAAAAGGGATGAGCCAAGCGAGGAGGTCCCACCATGGTATGGTTAGGGTCGACCGACCCAGAAAACTTTTGTAAATTAGGGCCTCTAGATTAGCTACAATGGCTTTAAATTAGAAAACACAGCAAGTCTCTATACAACAAGGTTGAGTCAGAGAAGTAAAATAGAATAGAAAACTAGCTCATTGAAATACGGCTCGCCATATATGTTCTTTTTGCCCTTATTGGAGTTCTCATCGGGTTAAAAGGTTTATTTTCTTTTTGGTATTAAAAATTTGCATAATCAGTTTGATTTGAGATAGATCTTTTGTTAAAGTGCTAATTATGCGTAAAGTATAGGGCCTTATAATTTGGGTAGACCCGATCACCACTTTAAGATTTTCATATTTTCATGTTCAAAATTTCTTAGTGATTCTGCAGTTATAACGGCATCTTTTCATTTTTACTCGATTTATGCATAAGTTTTAACCCTTAGAGCCCGAAGAACGGATATATGCGTCCTGGAAAGGTGGTTTAACCACACCCAAGTCATTTGGCTATCCCAGTGGGCACAGGACGTCCAGAGGATGTCCGTTTAAAGTCCCATTCGGATAAGATGGATGTCTGCAACGGACGCTTTTTGGAAAGAGTATAAAAATGGCTTTCTAATGGTACCAAAGTTTTTGTCTATATCTCATGCTCTCAAGCTTTAACGGTCATTTGAAGTTTGAACTTTATGTTAAATTTCTTTTTTTTTAAGTACTGCTGTGTCAAAGGGTTAATAAAGATTTTTAGTCCTATGTAAAGAGATTTCTTCAGATTATACGCTACTGCAAAATTTGTGATTTAGTTTGTATTTTCATTGAGTAATAAGCAAAACAAGAGCCGCAAAGATACGGATAAATATTTCCTCAGTAATTGACTTTATAACCAGAAAATACATAAAAGAGAAGATGCAAAAAGGAGAGTTAAAATACTAATAAAAAATGAAAAAAACAATTTTAAAAGCACTCTTTTAGTATACATTTGGAATAATTGTATTTTAGTTTTAGGAGGAATATATAAATAAAAGTCGATCGATAGCTTTAAAAAAGATAACAAATTTTAAGAATGCTAATTTCAAACCAATGTAATTTAAAACAAAACGACCGCGATAGTCGAAAGTTTCGCCAAGATGTTGCTTATATTTGTCTGAAAGTATATTCTATGTAACTAATTTATTGATTGACAAGGAAAGGACTTTTCCAAGATAATATATCTGTATTAAAACCAAGAAAGTCTTCATTGAAAAAACGCTAGGAAAGGCCTGCCTCTATTGAAGAACATAAAAATAAACTTTTGGAAAGGAAAATTTGCCAATTACTGTTTAAGGCCAGAGCAAATGCATCAACATTTTAATCAAAACACATCAAAAAGATTATTTTAATGAAAAGTTTGACGCATTTGAGTTGAACCAAATTTTCCATTATAACAGAAAAATAGAAAAAAAGAAGAAAAATCAATTTTGATGAAGTTTGTTCTCGATCAAACTTTTCATCAAAATAGTTGCGCTCGTCAAACTAGATTCTACATTTTGATGTATTTGAGTTGATTTCATCAAAATATTTTCTTCTTCATCAAAACATTCGAATTTTGATCAAAATCCGATCAAAATAGTTTTGATGGTTTTTGATGAAAAACTTTGATGCATTTGCTCCGGCCTTTATTAATAGAGAATAAGGTAAGAAAAAATTGATGGCTGCGAGGGGACAAAATTTTACCTAATTATGATCTAGCGTTGAAAATATATCTCAAATTTTGCTATCATGAGTCACAGAAGAAAGATTGTTCCCTGTAAATGATTTAGGAGAAAATAATAAGTTTTAGATCAATACATTTATTTAGAAAGTTTTGAAAAATATTAAAATCAAAATAAAACATCATAAAGCCCATCAAAATATAACAAAGCCCAATACTGAGCAGTGTTACAGTTACATACAGGAGAAAGAATTAAAGTCATTATTAGTTATGTAAATCATTAGACCATGCCCATCATGTAGAGAAAAGATTTAGTATTTTAGGGGCATTAGAGGTCACTAGTGCCATTTTAGAATACATTTTTCAAGAATTTGGAAGAAAATTCAAGAAATATATTGCCAAAGACTCATTGTTTGGGAAATAAGTAAGGAGTTGACAGGGCCTTATTATATATACATGTCAGTCCTAATCTAACAAAATTAACTTTCTTTCTGACAAGAAAAATTTCTATAATGATCTAAAAGTTTCGTTAATCATAAGATAATTCTTAAGCTTTTCCAGTCAAATTTCTGTAAAAGACAATTCAAGTATGTGTGGTAACCCTGGTGTTTTCAGGATTACAGCAAATGAATTGTAGCATGGAAAAAGAAAAATTATGCATAGGAAATGTCAAAATGTCTGTTCCACATTTAAATTATCTATTTCTTAAAAATATTTTGCAATCTAAATTCTACATATATCCAACAAGAATGCTTAAAAATCAGGGGGAACTACAAAATTCCTCATTCTGAGCCAAATTTGGAAATGAATAATTTATAACCAAGAGTTAAGTCAGAAGACAAGTTTTGTAATTTTACAGTTTGAGTAAGTTTAATTAATGATATCGCAGTTCGGTTATAATCAAACTCAATGGAACTGTTGTGATCAGGGGCGGATACAGGAATTTTTATGACTATGTGAAGATTCCGATATCCCGATTTTCCTCGAAAATCCCGATTTTTATCCCGATTTTATGTTGGGCATACTTGACAACCACATCCAAGAATTACCACAAAAAGACTTCAGTCGATCAACAGATAACAAGAAAGGTTCATCTGTTTGTTCATTT
>JAUJPO010067656.1:0-12166 GCA_032270745.1 Tiaropsis multicirrata
AAACACGTAAAATCTGAAATAAATGACAAGTGGAGGAAAGCATCTTCAAGAAGAAGTATAAAGTTACCCTGGTTGACTATGGCGCGCGATAGCGCTATATAATACTATCATTTTTATAATACTATCTTTTCGGATATAATACTATCTTTTCAAGTTATAATACTATCTTTTTAATTATGATACTATCTTTTTAATATAATACTATCTTTTTAAATATAATACTATATTTTAAATATAATACTATCTTTGTGACGTCATCTTTGTTTTATCTTGCCTCGATTATTTTTTTTAAATTCCCGCCACTAAGGAGAGCTTTAACGCATGCGCACTTTTCATTTCAACAGTCACATTTGCACTCACATGGCGCGAACTGTCACCGTGTGTGGACTGACTGGTGACTCTTGTGGCTTGAAAGCTTCAACTAGAAGAATTGGAAAGTAAATGTTAATTGAGTATTGTTCCATCAAGTCAGGTGCAAAGGTTTTCAAAGCATCCACTTCTTTTTTGGCTGCAATTCTTCTTTTTTACAGATGCTTTTACTTACTTTCTCAATCCAAACATCATACCAAAAAAATTTGAACGCTCAAGGGAAACCAGGGGATGAATCATACCTCAATCAAAATTACATTTTATAATTCATGTTTTTATTTTGAATGTTTTTCTTTATCTGCGATTGCGCAGAACCTTCTCCCAGAGGAATGAGTTTTAATTTCAGCAAAATCTTAAAGCAAAAGTGATACGAGTCCAAGAAAATTGAGAAGGCCTTGACAAAGAATGTTTCGTCCTCATGTCCGAAGAAGTTCAAGGCACTGGTAGAGCGGCACTTTTAGTGGCACTGGTAGAGTTTTGAGTATTTAGGGTCTGCATATTACACACTATAAGTAGTTACCAGCTTTGTGCATTTGGCATTTCAACCCAGGCAAGCTCGCAGACATAGTCAGTTAGGGAACCTCCAGTCTAACCGGGGAAGCCAAAAAACAACCATTTTGATGACCTTTCAAGATCTTGTGAATGTTGATGTTTGAAAACATAAGTAGAATTCAATGCCGTTCTAGTTCGCACCAAGTAGATCAATCAAACAAAATTTGAGAAAACAGCAAAATCCTAGCAATTAAAAAAGCCGTGTGAAAGCTAAACAAGTGTGTAATTATAGCATGTTTTTACTTCGCGGATCTCTAGAGATAAAAAACAAAACAAAATAACGATGAAAACTGAATTAGACTTTAACTCTAATGTCTTTTTTGTTAATTACATTGGAGTAATCTGATATGTTTGTTCTTGTTTTGGTTTTGATGTGTGATTGATAAGCTTGGTTAATTCGTCAAAACAAACTTGTTGTCAAAAAGAAGACCAGACAAGACTAGATATTTGGTGTTCCCAGGTTAGACTGGAGGTTCCTATGTTACCCCGTTTGACGGTACTGTTTATTATCCTAAAGATTTATTGTAGAATCTTTACAGAGATTTTTAAAGCTCTTTTATGTTTTAGCCTTGATAGATAAAACCGATTTGACTCTGGAAAATATTGAGGTCTTTCACAAAATGTCTGGAAAAAATAGGCCATTTTGAGCTAAAAAGTCTGGAAAAAAACTTATATTTTAGGATAAAAGTCTGGAATTCTGAAAAAATACCTACCCGGAATAATGTTTAGAAAATTTTAACGTGAGTGTAAAGCAAGTTGAACGAATGTAAACAAGCCATATTCCAGAGCTGCATTTTTGTTCATCTATAAAACAGTGAACCGACCTTGCCTTTAGTTTTACGTTTTTTTAGTGTAAAAAGCTGCACCTAATGAAAAATTTTACCGGCAAAAAAATATAATCTGCTTT
Organism: Tiaropsis multicirrata; assembly: GCA_032270745.1. NCBI lineage: Eukaryota > Metazoa > Cnidaria > Hydrozoa > Leptothecata > Tiaropsidae > Tiaropsis > Tiaropsis multicirrata. Next base: position 1,829 of record JAUJPO010067656.1, read on the forward strand.
GAAAATGAAAAAAATGTGAGAATTTTTCCTTTTCATTTTTCAAAGCACTAGCTAAAAGCTGCAGATTTTTATGACAGCTGTTATTATTTTGAAAAGTCTTGCACTTGAGAAGATTATTTGCACTTGGAGGAAAGTAAGTTCCTGCACTAGAGATCTGGAGCAAATTTGCCATACTCTGAAAATTGGTGACCCTTGGTGTGGCCTGAACGTGTCTTGGCCTGTTCGGACCATGTTCAGGCTTTTAAATAGAACTCTGCAGACTCTCCCAAACATGGTATCAATTAGTCTTAAAATTACCGTCAGATTGGCTAATCCTGACCTGGGATGGGTGTAATCTGTCTTCCATGGAGTGGCTTTTGCACGGAATCCACTATTTCAGGGAATTTTTTTACGTACGGAATTTTTTATCCTCCAGGGGATAGTCAAAATTTCAAACCTGTATTGAGAACTTAAAATATAGACCAAGTGAAAGAGCTTTAAGTTTAGTCAGGTCAACTAGATCAATAATGTATCATTTTAATAGCGAACATCAATGATAGACCTCTTATTTGTTTACGTTTTTCGGCTGCCATACACACATGCGCTACAAAGTCAGCATTTTTTCGGAGGCAAAACACTCAATAAATTAGCTGGAGGCACCTTGTTTTCCAATGATATTTAAAAAAGCATTGCTCAGATCTTTTTGAAATTTACATATTATAGTTCTAAATACAACTCAGATATCATACTAAAATTTCTTTCAAAATGTCATACTAGAAATTTTGAAATAATCAAAGTTCTTCTTGCCCCCAGCTAATGTTGTGATCTTTCTGTCTCGTCACACAGCTTTTGAACAATCAAACCTAACAGTTTTTTTGCAATTTATGCTTACTAGCGTTTTTGAATGATTCTTTCACTAACAATGTGAAATATTTCAGTGAACATTTTAAGGCTAAAATGAAGATTTTTCAGCAAGTGGTTATTCAAGAATTATCAATAAGGTGATAAAATACATTTTCGCTTGTAGCATAAAGTGAAAGTTACTTATGTTATAATTAACTTTGCAATGTGTGTGATTCGATGGTTCTAATTGTTTTAGATAAATGACCATGGTAATGGCACATAGATTCCTGCGAGTATAGTTTTGTAGAAAATTTTTATTTACGTTTGTGTGTTACAATATTACCGCCAACAGGTGATACATTGCAATACTCTGCCATTCTTTTCACTCAACTTATTTTCTTTGTTTTCCCTATAAATTTCTGGTCATTAGATTGAATCACCTGTCTACAGATTGAACCGTGTAAATCAATTAACAAATCAAAACATAACAAAAATCTGTAGATCAGATTTACTTAGGGAAGTAATTAAAAAGACAATTCAAAATTTCACGAACGCAAGTAAGAGTGTTTCTTGTTTCTTTGTTATTTAGCCCCTTGAGAGATCCTAAGCCAAAAGTGAAAGTAATTTAGTTATAATAATGTTCTCACACACTTTTGTTTTTAAAATGTGCATGAAGTATGTATGCCATGCAGAGTGTATCACATGTTGACAGTATGTGATATGCTACTCATTTGAGAGCGTAAATGTAATAAGCATTTTTCTAAATTCTCAACCGGTGTTAATAAAAGTTACTCTAACATTAGTCTTGTTCAAACATCGTGAATGAATCTCACTCTGCAGAGTGATTTTTTAAGGCATTAAAAATGATACGTTTTTTATCTAGTTGACTCGACTGAAGCTGAGAAAAAATGAGGGGTCAACCAGCTTCATAGCTCAAGCGGTTCCAAAGATTAGCCTTTCAAAGTTGCGTGGTAAAGGCTAATTAGAGGACAATTTCAATTTAACACTGTAACCTTTTTCAAGCAAAACGGTCAACATTGAAAGGCACCAATATAATTTATGCATATATAAAAGAAAATGCAAAATGTCAAGTTTTATTGACTGGATTGCTTTGAAATTTTCAGGGATGACCTGTTGTAATAAATTAAATAATTTTTAAGAAAGTCCCCATGACTAAAACCCTTGTAGTTTATGCATAAATTGATTGTAACACGTTTTACATTTTTTTTGAGATGTTTTTATAGAAGTTGATATGACTGCTTGTGTTAGCTTTTCACTAATTCCTCAAACAATTGGTTTTAGTTCTTTGGTTTAACTTGGCTGGAATAATGACCATCAAAACTAAACAAAGAATGGTATAAAAAAAGCCCTGTCTTTCTTCTTTCACAAGAAAAAAACGCATGTTAAGGTACCCAACAGCTCTATTGTAATCATAACAAAAGTAACCATAAGTGTTTTGAAATTTGCGTGCCGAAATAAATATTGCAGCCAAGCCATGAAAAAACGTTTATAGCACGCAAACGAAAGTGTTGAACACATCTAGTTATATTCATTGCAAAGGTGAATAATTTCTTTTAAACTTAAAAAAAACTGATATCTCTTTTTATTGTCTAGATAATATTTCCTTTTAAACTTTTTTTTAATATATTTTTTGTTACTGCAATTTTTGTCTCGTTCGAATTACACAATTTTTGACCTCCCTACCTAGTTTTATCATGGTTTTCAAATACTGGGTAAAATCTGTTGCAAAATGATTGTCAGTAAAAGCCGGTTAAAACTGATTTTATGTAGAAACCAAAAAGTAAGTAAGTGATTGATAATGTCCTGGTTTTTACATGGAAGAAATATTTTACTGGCAATCTTTTTGCAACAGACTTTAGTTCTAGTTCTATTTTATTTATCCCATTTTATGGGAAATAGTTGTGGTAGTTTGCCTATATGCTTAGTGGATAATTATTTTTAATGAAATCAATTTAAATTCCCTTTAGTTAGAAAAAATGGATGGTGTGGAAAATGGCACTGTTACAAATGACACTGTCACAAATCAACCCAATAAAAGCATTTCCTATTTTTCAAGTGATATATGGAGTGCATTGAAATTACCCTTTCATTTGGTTTGGAGTATGTATTTATTCATCTTGGAAACTCCTTCATGGCTGGTAGTGACAATTCTAATAACTGGATTGACATTGTTTGTATTGTTGACAAGAGTCCATTTGAAAAGCAAATCAAATAAACTAGCCAGGACATTTCAAGCTAAGTCACAGAAACAGAATGATAGAAGCAGGTACGGTCGCTCTGTCACTATTGGCTTTTTCCATCCGTATTGTAATGCTGGCGGTGGCGGGGAACGAGTTTTATGGTGTGCCATAAGAGCATTGCACAAGCGTTATGATTTTGTCAAAATCGTAATTTACACTGGTGATACCGATGCAACCGCAGATGAAATCATTCAAAAAGCAAAAGAAAGATTCAACATTGATATTGATGGACAGGTCCATTTCGTATACTTGAGAGGAAGAGCCTGGGTTACCGCTCAAAGATATCCAATGTTAACACTCCTTGGTCAAAGTTTAGGCTCTATCGTTCTTGGATTTGAAGCTTTATTTAAATTTAACCCAGATGTTTATATAGATACAATGGGTTATGCTTTTACATTGCCCATCTTCAAATATTTTGGTGGGTGTAAAACAGGCTCTTATGTGCACTACCCTACAATTAGCACTGATATGCTGTTCAAAGTCAATGACAGGCAAGTAGATTTCAACAATGCTAATTACATTGCTAGGAATCCCATTTTATCCAAAATCAAAATTCTTTATTATAAACTCTTTGCTTGGACCTATGGTTTGTGTGGCAGATGTAGTGACAAAGTCATGGTCAACTCGACATGGACCTCTAACCATATCAAAACCATTTGGAAGTTAGAAGCACCGCGTTTATCTATTGTTTACCCACCCTGTGATACGAGAAGACTAGAACAACTCTACCTTGATGAAAATGAAAATGGAAAGAATTTTCCACGACAAATTATCTCCGTATCCCAATTTCGACCTGAGAAGAATCACCGGTTACAATTAGAAGTTTTTGCAAAATTTCACAAACGTTTACCTATTGATCAAAGTGAGAATTACAGGTTATTACTGGTTGGAAGTTGCCGCAATGAAGGGGATAGAGGAAGGGTTGCGATGCTGAGAGAATATGCAGAAGAGCTTCAAATCGCAAGTTGCGTCCAATTCTTCTTAAACGTATCCTATGAAAGTCTGTTAGAACATTTAGCGCAAAGCACGGTAGGTCTTCATACAATGAAAGATGAGCATTTTGGTATTGGAGTTGTTGAATTTTTAGCAGGTGGTTTGGTGACTTTGGCTTACGATTCAGCTGGTCCGAAAATGGACATTGTTACAGAGCATAATGGAGAGAGAACAGGTTTCTTAGCTGATTCGTGTGACTCTTACGTGAAAGCGTTAAATGAGATTTTTTCCATGACCACCAAGCAACGTTATCGTTTATGCCAGAATGCAAGGAACTCGGTTAGTAAACGTTTCTCAGAGGAAACATTTGAACGGAAGTTTATTGCAGAAACTGAATCCTTGCTCAATTAATATTATTTTGTTTATAAATGTTGAATGTTATTTTTTGTTTTTCGTTTCTTTAAGTTAATGTTAAAGGGGAGTATTTCATTGTTGTTTGTTCTAGAGTTTCCATCAAATTTATACACAACTTTAGAAGTTTGTTCAAATGAGTTTAATTTCTTGCCAATATGCGTTGTTACAACAATGTTTGGAATTTCGAGTTGATCGAGGGAAACTCTTAAGTGTTGTTTTAAACTACGTCAGTGCAAAGAATTATTTAAGATAACAAGAAAAATTGTATTGGCATAATTATTCTCATGTAAACGAGTTCCTAGAATTGTTGTATAACACTCAATCTTTATAAACTGTAAGGTAATAAAACTTGACTTGGCCAAACAAGTTAACTGGATGATGATTTTAAAAACACAAAGTGGGAACTGCTTTTAAAATCAAAGAAACTGAATTCATAAAGTCTCAAATCTCCAGCAAATTATCGTTTGTAACCTTTATTAGCTTAAAATATTTACTTTCGTATAGATTGGCTGTACCTACATTACGGAGATAGGAGGTTAACGGAATTTGATCTAAAAATCCTTAAGGGACTCCTTCTCAAATATTTGAGAAAGATCCATTGGCCAAGAGGTCAATAAAAAGTGCAGAATGAACAATTTAGGTCTGTAAGTCGGAGTAAAAAACAGGGGTAGGAGTTCCTGAGGTTCTGTAATATAGACTTCTTTAAAAGATGGGATTTTTATTCTGGGTTCCATCTCTTGGTGTATTATTTTATTGTTTAATTTAATTTTAATAATATATAACTGTATTAATAGAAGAAGATTCACTTCTAAAAATTGTTTCTTATGATTTCCCTGTTTTTTTTTTAAATTTAATTCAATGTTCACAAAATGTTAATCATAAATTTGGAAGTTTCACCAGCAAAGTTCGAGTGCCTTATACATGGCCTAATAGCCCATCCTCCCGTTTATTAATTTTTCGACAAAAGGTTCCCCAGTACCAAAGCAAAGTCACTTATTTTATGTTGCTGTGAATAGCTTGTTATTAGCCTTTTTTTTCCTCATTTCAGTGTTTTCAGTAGTTAAAATTCCATTCCCCCGTGCTAAAAGTTTCGAACCTCCTGGATATCCTTGGTCTACAAATTCCATCCCAACCCGCTTATTGCCTCTCCCACTCCCCTGTTTATTAACATTTAGGAAATTTTGAACTATGCAGCAGAACAGCTACTATCCACTTTATTCCTAATTCTTAAATATTGCATTTTTTTCATTTTTTGTCCTTTTATAGAGAAACAAAAAAAATTCGAATGGAATTCAAAGAGCCTCAACGTGAAATCAAAACATTGCAAAGTCTTGGTAAATGGGCTCAATCTGAAGCTTACAAGGACCTGTTGGGTCTCATCTTATCCATAAACGATGCTGTGAAAAGCAAAAGTTTAAGTGAAACACCTGAATCGTCTAGTGCCGTATTGAAACTAGTGGAATTGCTGGATGCCGTTGCTAATTGGACAGTTGAGTACCCACCCTGTGAACAGCCCCAGAGGTTTGGTAATAAATCTTTTCGTGAATGGCACACACGACTTTTGGCAGATTCTGAAAAACTGGTTTCAACTCTACTGCCTGAAGATCAGAAAGGGGCGGTGATTGAACTGAAAGCCTATTTGCACGATGCTTTTGGTAATTCTACACGGATCGACTACGGTACAGGACACGAGACTAACTTTTTATTTTTCATCTGTTGTCTTTATAAACTGAAAGTTTTGGTGGAAAGTGATAATGTACCTTTGGCTCATGTAGTTTTTAAACGTTATTTGGAGGTGACACGTAGCTTACAGACTGTGTACCGCATGGAACCTGCTGGCAGTCAAGGTGTATGGGGGCTAGACGATTTCCAATTTATCCCATTCATATGGGGCAGTTCGCAGTTGATCAGCCATCAAAGTATCACACCAGCGAAATTTGTGGATGATAAAGTGATCGAAAGTTATTCATCCGACTACATGTTTATCAAGTGCATTCAATACATCAACAAAGTGAAAACGGGTCCGTTTGCCGAACATTCTAATGTACTTTGGGGTATCTCCGCTGTTCCGCATTGGACCAAGGTGAACCAAGGACTAATGAAAATGTATAAAGTGGAAGTACTTTCGAAGTTCCCTGTAGTGCAGCATTTCTTGTTCGGTAGCCTCATGCCAATGACACCAGCCCAGCTGTAGGTTTATGTTTATCATTACTTTAGGATTGTATCCATTAAAACGTAATCTCGTATACGGAAACGTCCAAAAAAACAAAAAAACTAGTGGCCGACATCCGGTTTTTTAGGGTGTATCCGTAGAAAAGATAACGTAATGGATTTCATGAATTAAAGCTACTTTTTAAAAAGCCTCAAGGTCAATTTTCGACTTGTTTTTGTGGTGCAAATTCCTTAGAAATAATTACGTCACCGGAAACAAAGTTGTAAAGAGAAATAAATTGAGAATTGTTCTACTTTTATTTTCGTTGTGCGACTTGTAGCTTCCTATTTAACCGATCGAATGGCTCCATTTATTTTTAAGCCAATAGGTGGTCAAGTATTATGTAATTTTATGAAAATAGTCGCGATATGCTTGTTGTGTGTCATATAACACGTTTGAGTCACGTAGTATTTGTGATGGGATTTTGGAACTTTTAGCTAAGATCCTACGAACCGATACTAGTCGAGGTTTCAAGGAAAGCAAGATGATGTTTGGACAGGGAAACATCCTAAACTGAGCTTATTTTCTAATTATTGATTTTATAGTAATATTGTTAGGTAATCTTTCCATTATTATAGATAGTTTTTTGGAAATTTTTATTCATATTATTTTGGTTTTTAAAGAAACGAGAGAGGTATATAGTCAATTCAGATTTTACAAAAATTTTCTCAAAAAAATATTTCTCAACAATTCCCAGTGATTATCTAAGTTTATAACGGCCGTATCCGTAAAAGTCTGTCAGTCTAAAGAGGTGTGCGGTGATAGAGAGCGTTCCTAGATCTACCACTGTTAAACTTGTTATTGCGGTCTAAAGCCGGGAGAAAACAAATCCAACATTATGTCATTCAACATTGAAAATTCGTAGATTGGATGAATTATTGGATTCGTTTGAACATTTTTATAGTTTTGAAAATTTCATAAAAAAGGGAAACAAAATCATTTTGGATTAAATCTTTTTCAAAATCGACTTTCGATCTGTTGCTTGCATTGTTTAGACTCATGTTTCTTTTTGCATGTTCAGTCAGCATCGCAATATTAAATGTGCAACTTCTCGGCGGCGTCAGGGGAAATAAAGTCTGTTTTCAGTTTTTCAAAAAGTTCCTCCCTTCATCCTATAGATAACAGTGGTCCTTAAAAAGGGAATTTCCCATTCGACAGGTCTTTCCTAACCACAAGTAGTTAAATAGCGTAATATTGTTAAGTGCGTTGGCACACTTCAAGGCGCAAGCACCTGACTTTGAAAGACTGAAAGCCTTTGAATAGCTTTGAGAGGTTTGGGGTACCACTAAGGGATATATGATTAGTACAAAGTCGTTTTTTCGGCTCCTGAATGGCCTCGAATAGGGCATGGGCACCAACCTTTGTTGCACTTTTAAAAAGTACCCAAAATCTTAGGTATTTATGTTTTGCCAAAAAATGTAGCATAATAAAAGATATTCCAGCAAAGGATTCGCAAGCTAGTACAATAGGCTGAAAAAAGATAATCCTACATAGAGTCAGATGCTGTCAAAGTATGCCAATTGAATTTTTTCGGAAAATCTCCAATAACACAACTCTTAAAAAAATTTGCAAAGAGACAATGTTTGAATGGTTCAAAGTGCAGGGTCTGAATGAATTAGATTTTAAAATTAGGTCTTAGTTCTTGATTTAAGGAATCTTGAAAAAGCAACGAAGGGTCTAGAAATGGCATTTTTGACCATATTCAAAGTTTCGAATTCCAATTCATTCAGACCCTGATAGGTCTATTTTTCAAAATTTCAACATCGTCAAAGGACTTGTAATCTGTATATCTTTTGTTGAAGAAAAGCATACTTTTTGGCCTAATTTACTGGTACGATTGAGTACCAGAGTATGAAAGAGGCTTTATAAATAAGGACTTCATTTAAAATTACTCCGTCATGGAGTGAGGATGTGGCAAGTAAAATGGAATGCTATTTTTTATGAATTTTTGTCAAAATTCGGGGGTTAAGCAAAATTTATGGGAAAACTTAATTAAAGTCTCTCTTAGGATCGCTTTTTTGGTAAATTTGAGACAAAAGTTTATTTTTATTTAGAACTGTACTTTATCCGTTCAATAGCAGAAAAAATTATATCTGCTCAAGTCCACGATATGTAAAAGCATGGTAAAGGTCATACATGCACATGAAAACGCAAATGGCATCTTTTTACAACCATGTGGAGTTGCTACGTTACTGAAAGTGTGTAATATTTGCGCACTTCGCAGAGTTCGTATCACGTGTTTGAAAGGATACGCACTAAAAAGAAAAATTTTTGCGCAGTGCTGGGGTTTACACTTATGTTTACCACGAACCTTTGCGTTATTGCTCAAATTCCTTATTTTAATGAATTGACAGTTAGTTACTTCTTGTTACTATAGTTACTTCAAAGTAGTAATGATCTCCTGTGGTTAGGTGATTAGTGTTGAGTAAATTAATTAGCTTGCATTTTACAAAGGAAGTGACATGGTGCGCAAAGTCATATTTAACTTCGGAAGACTTTTTAACCTATCGAATTCCTATCACAGCTTGATTATTTTTATGAGCTTAAGTGGGGCGCGAACCCGCCAACATTTTCAACCGATTTGGAAAAAACTCAAAAGATCTTGGCCAACTTTTGATAAAAATGTTGGTCAACTTTTGGTAAATGTTGGCCAACATTTTAACATGTTAAGAAGGACTTCAACGCCTAAACTGTTCATTTCCCAGCAGACACGTGACATTTTTTTCAATGTTCTTTTAACGCCCAAATACCGCTCTGACGTTAGAACAACGGCTCGTACGATTATCTTTCTTAATGTAACCGTACCCTTATAACACATACTAATCATCGCTTCATTGGGAAAGCTGATTACAAATAAACGACGTCATGTAAAGTCTGTTGCAAAAAGATTGTCAGTAAAAACCGGTTAAAACCGTTAATATGTAGAAACCAGGATAGGATGAAAGAAACAAAAAGTAAGCAAGTGATAATGTCCTGGTTTCTACACAGAAGAGATTTTACTGATAAATATTTTACAATAGATTTTAGATTGAATCAAATAGCACCTAACTGTGATCATGATCTCCTCATTATGAAGTTTATAAATTAATTTAAAGAAGAAATTCTTTGCCACACGGTGTTTGTAACCCATGGTGAAACAAACAATAACATTCTTATGCCTTCCCATCAGGTATGCGACGTTTTCTCAACGCCTTTACAACATTTTAACGTTGATAATCGTTGAAAAACATGTTGTGTCTACCTTTTAAGAACAAAGTATGTTTTTAAGATAATAAGACTTCGTTAATTCCAACATTGTTTTAACGTCCAAATAACGTCCTGTCGTTGAAAAAACGTTGTTTGGATGTCTATGCAAGAGAAGACACTTCGCACAACAAACAGCATCGCGCTAATTCCAACATTGACAGGACGTTATTTGAATGTTTTTTGTACGTTAAAAGCATGTTTTTAAGAACATTTGGAGGCTTTGGAGAATCATAAGGTATGGAAATAAAAAAACTTTTTCATTTTTTATTCTAACATGAAAAGTCTTAATTAAGATAATTTTAAGCAATTAAAAGACGATATTGCTTTAAAATAAGAAGCCTTTTTTTTAAGATTTATTTAATGAGGATAAAGTTGTATAAAAAGGCATTTTAAATTTAAATCACGTGATGCATTAGACAAACAATACAAAGACAAATTTTTGATGAAGGA
>JAUJPO010067678.1:0-26521 GCA_032270745.1 Tiaropsis multicirrata
CTATCTCGACTACCCTCTATCTCGAATTTCTCTCTATCTCGAACAGAGATCTCGGTCCCTTGAACAACTTTCTTTATCTCGAACTTTCTCTATTTCGAACCAAATTTTTGGTCCCTTGGGAGTTCGAGATAGAGAGATTCCAATGTAATATATATCATCCCTTACAAATAGTTTTACTAAAAAAATTTAATTGTTAAATGTTTGGGAGAATAAAAATGGTAAAAAGTTGGGAAAAAGGTTTTATGCGACTTCTAAAATAATAACATTTAAAGGGGTCACATTTCCTGAAAAAGAGGGGAACGAAGAGGAGAGCCTTTCTTGAACTCAGCGAGCCCATTATGAGAGTGGAAAAGAGAAGAATCAGTCTCTTGTAGGGTAACCTTTTAAGCGGAAAATTAAGAAAGAATTTTTTGGAAATGTTTGGAATTCTTTGCTTGATCACACCTTTTTTTATAAGCATTAGATATTTTTAGCTCAGCCTGAGATATGCTAAAAAATTCCTTTGATTTTTACAGGGAGAGTACGGATTTCTACAGGGGGAGTACGGATTTCTACAGGGAGAGTACAGATTTTTACAGGGGGAGTACGGATTTCTACAGGGGGAGTATTGAAAAGCCTAAAATACTTACATCTTCCTCTTCAACCGTCTCGACTTCTTCTTCTTCATTTTCATCTCCGTCTGCTTTTGGTTCTTTCGTCCAATACCAACTTTGAATCGGCTCTTCCATACCCTGAAAACGGAACATTTATTGAATTTGAACTTGACTTTGAATTGAAAATTTAATTATTTCCTATTTCAAGACACAAAGGCATAAAAATGAGGTATCAACATTACCCAACGCTATATTATGTACCCCATCAGTTTTTCATATAAAAAAAATTTATCTTTTTCTTCGACGACCACTTTGAACTTCGAGTATTTGTTAGATATTTTGTTGCGTTGCTGAGATTTCCCCTTATTTGGTTTTTGATAACCTCTACAGGAGGGGTTCTATGAATTTTGTATCGAAGAGCCTAATTCTCCGGGAAAATAAACTTGCGGAGTCAAAAATCAAATAAATAGATTTGGAGCAAAAAACCACCGCTACACGCAATATATTACCTTTTGTTGGTCCAACTGATGGCACGCTTTCTGGCTTTTGCACAGATCAACGAACATTTGTCGTTCGTTCACTTTGTTTCTCATTCTTGATTTGAAATCACCACTCAAATGTTCCACATCCTCTTTCCGTCTTTTGCTTTTGATAGCGTACAATTGCAAACGTTTTGTACGTTTTCGTTCTTCCTCTGATGATTTGCCTAAACCACCGCGTCCTGAAACAAAAACAATAATAATAGCCAAATTTTGTACACTTAAAACATTGGAGGATGTGATTGAACCTTCCCACGAATAGACCCGGCCGGGTTCACAGCGCTATTAAAAAGGACCTAAAATTTAATTAAGCATGAAATATATACCAAACTCTTCCTGATTATTACCTTTAAGGGAACGATTTTGGGGAGTACTTATTTCGGCGAGTGGGCAAAATCTATATTTTCTTTTAATTTTGACGAGTACTTATTTTGGCGAATTTTGCCCAAATTCGCAAAAATTTGTTACCTTAAGGTATCTTTTTCAGATAGTTCAGAGTGTATCCAATCAAAGATAATAATCAAATGTTAAATGAAAAGATTCTCTCCAACTTACCTGCTTTTAGTTCTATAGGGATTGGATCCGATCGTCCTTGACCTAAAACAACGACAAACGAATTAAATTTCTTGTCAATTTCTTTTACCCATATAGTGTGCAAGTTCCATCTAAAATTTTAAGCCCCAGCACACTCAAAATCTACACCTGGAAAAATATCTGCGATAAGGTCCCACTTAAAAAGTATTTTATCTTAGGGCCAAAAATGGTACTTTACGTTCCCACAAACAAGCTCCAATATTCAACACAGAGGATTTTCAATGCTGTTTCATTCGATTACGTTCCCGATTGTAGGGAACTGGGTGACTGAAAATGTTTTGTAAAATTCAAAAAAACAAACCTTCTTTTCCTAGACCCATTCCTTTCTTGAACCCCATCTTTGCCAGCATTGCAAATCCTTTATTCGACTCATCCAATGCTTGATCAAGCTTTTCTTTTCGATGCTCCTGTTCTTTCACTTTGACTGATTGTTGTTTTTCTTGTTTTCTTTTCGGTGTTTTCTTGGTTGAGCATTCACTTCGCTTGTGGCGATCAAGAAAGAGTTTGGGCATGAGTCCTGGTTTTTGTTCATTTTGAAGGAATTTATCTGACATGTAATCTTCTTCTTCATCATCTTCCTCTTTCTTCATTTTTTAAAGTACTTTTTTCCCTGAAAAGAAAAATACGTATACACGAAAAGGATACGCGATAGACGCCTGGAATACCACTGACCTCTACAATACACTGGAAGGCTTTCTTCTTATGGATTCCCGTGATAAATTATGTTCAGTTGTGTTCGAAAATCCGCCATGTTGTCTCCCGTTTTTTCAGAGTTTCCTCTGTTAAAAATAAAAAACAACATGGCTGGCTCGCAGTAAAATCGACCTCAAAATCAAAACAGTGAGAAGCCCGATCCAATGGATTAAGGTACAGATCAGTGATGGAATACACTTTGGATTTGATAAAACCATAGAAACCTTTGATTTATTGACAGAAGAATTGTTTAAAATGTTTAAAAGAAATAATACTATATTTAAAAGAAATAGTAAGAAAAATTGTTGAAACTACAGTTTTTTCTTTTATAAGAACAACGAGGCTGAGAAATGACAAAAAAATAAGAACAATTTAAGAACAGTATTGAGGCTGAGGTACATGCTTTTGCTTTTTATGAATATATAATCTATAACTATAGAAAAAACAATAGGGCTTTAAAAATCCGTTTCAAAATAGGAACAAGATAAGAACAACTCGTGTCTAAATTGGAAAAAAAATGAGAACAGCTAAGTCTCATCCCAGATTTCATGGTTCTTATAAAAAAAGAAAGTGTAGCACGGGGCAATGAAATAGTTATCTACATATTGATTTAGTTTAAAAACAATACTGATTGATCGAGCTAAATAAATCTAAATAAATCTAAATTATGGCAAATAAAATTTCAGTATAAACTACCTATCTAAATATAAATATATACATTAAAATCAATTAAAAATCTGATAAAACACAGACCTGCATCGTACTGTAATGGGGAATAAAAATGTTGACCAGAAATTTTAATTATTATGAGAAAACTATAATTATATACAGAGGTTTTATAAGAAGTCTAAAATCTGCGAATCAAAAGGGAAAAGTTTTATCGAAATTATATTAACTTATTACACGGGGGGTCAGGTAACCGTTAAGTGGATTCGAAAATTATGTGATAACGTGGCCCAAAATGACACATACGGTGTTACTAAGACGAAATAGACACATTCGGGATAACAACACGACAATTTAGTTTCGTTTTAATATACTTTAAAGGAAGAACCTTTCGGCAAAATTCGCGAAAGTATAACCTCGCGAAAAAGACTGAACGTCTTCGCTCGAGAAAGTTAGTAGCCGCGCAATGTGTAATTATTAGCCATTTGTGAAATGTAATAAGTAGTTTTGAATTGCAAAAAGTCAAATACTTTAATCGGAGAAATTTTAGCGAGAGAAATTTTAGCGCTAATTAGCGAATCTTGGATTTATTTTAGTGAATCGCGTTTTTGAAAAATTTAGCGAGGATTAATTTTAGCGATTTGTAGATTTGACATGTTTTAGCGAAAATGGCACTAAAACGCTAAAACGCTAAAACGCTAAAATTTCTCTCGTTAAAATTTCTCCGACTAAAGTAGGTCATTCACGAAGAAAGTTAATTCACACGAAAAAAATTGTCAATTAGGCTATTCACGAGAGTAGATCCCCAAAGTTTCGTGATTTTGCATGGCGAAAGTTTCTTTCTTTAAAGTATACACAAAATCAACGCATGATCTCCATAGAAAACTAATTCGTTGCAAATAAACGTTAATCCTTTCGAAAAGATTTTAAAGTAAAAAAATAGAGTTATCAAGAACTCAGTTAAAAAAAGGCAATCTTAATCATTGCATTGCATTGACTCGTCTTTCATTTCATCGTCACTGACAGCTCTGGGGACAACCAGGCCCACTTTATCATCTTCACTTTTCATTGAATGTAAGTTACGGATGTGTCTTCGTAAATGGCTCTGGTTGTTGAAAGCTTTATGACACACTGAGCATTTGAAAGGTCGTTTTCCTGTATGTATCAGCATGTGTCTCTGGAGATTGCCAGAAATGGAAAATGATTTCTCACAAAGTTCGCATTTGTACGGCTTCTCGCCCGAATGTACTCGTTTGTGCTTACTCAAAGACGATTTCTCGGCAAAACCTCGTCCACACGTCTCGCAAAGAAAGGGATGTTCACCTGTATGGATTCGCTCGTGTTTGGCTAAAGAACCCGGATCTCTGAACGACTTTTGGCAATGGCCACATGAATATGGCCGGCGATGCGTATGTCTTGATAAATGTTTCTTGAACTCACCGCTACTCGTAAACACCTTATCACAGAACTGGCAATTATATACATTTTCATGCCCAGCTACGTGAATATAATAATCCTCCATGCTCTTGAAGGAAATTTGACAAAACGAGCAAAACTCGACTTTCTCGCCATGTGCACTTTTAGTATGAGCTTGTAGAGTGCTCAAAACGCTAAATGGGATACCACACTGGTCGCACTTGAAAAGTTTGTGGTCTGCTTTGTATTGAGCTTGCTCTCCAATACTATTCAAACCTGAATATGTTCTACTGCTCTCACTTTCCCCTATATCATCAACATCTTCAACTTTACTTTCTGGTGAAACCAACACTTCACTTTCCTGTTTTGAGCTGGATGGGTCAATAATTATTCCTTGTAGGGTCACTGGCATTTTACTGCTACCAGCAGCACTTGTACCGATTGCTACATTGATGTTTTGTTGAGTAGGGTGTTCGACCTCCAATTTCATGGGCTGCAAGCCTTCCTGAAGTCTTTTAGAAGTCTCTAGAATCAAACTGTGAAGGTTCTGTAGATTGATGGAAGTGTCTTCTTTCTTTTCACGTGAAAAATGCACCTCCTCTTCATCTGTGGTAGACGGGCCTTGTCCAACATCTTTAGAGATGGTTTGTTGAAGTTGTTCTGCTAAAAATGAAGGATCACTAGTAGCAAGAAGGACAGGTACATGTTCTTTTCTGGCAGTCGTTGCACCTGTCAAAATGTTAATCTTTTGTTTACTCAAAGTAGCTGATGACGGTGAAGCGGGTGAAGGCATATTTTGTAAAATATTTTTACCAGCAAATTTAGATGTAAAGGATGCTGTCCTTTGTGCATGTTTAATGCTTGACACTTGCTGGCTACCACTTTTAGATTTGGAGTTCAACTCTTCGATCATTTCGTTGATGTATTTGTGACGTTCAATAATGCTTTCAAAACTACTTGTGGCTGGTTGTTGCTTTTTACTTGAAATTGTGCTAGTGTTTTTAATGACCGGCTCTGGTTGTGAAGTATTTGTATCAGTATTGTTGTTCAAAGCTTGTTGAAGCTGAGATAAAGCTAATTGATGCAAATAAAGTGTTTGTAGATTTGACGATTCCAGACCTTTTAAGCTTGGGATGGGCATCTTGTTGGCGAGGATATCAGCCACATCATCTAAATCTGATTTACCAGACATGTTGATTCGGTTAGGCTGATTCGAAAAGAGCACTGATAAACCCATTGGTGTTAAAGTACCATCATTATTAACAAGATTGTTGGTTTCGGTTTGCTGCAGTTCACTACTTTGTGGAACAATGAAAGGGAATTCAATAAAACCTTGAGGTACCTGAGTCACTTTCAAAGGTTTAACACTGACTGGTATTGGTATCATACCAGGATGAATATCTTGTTGATGTGTATTTGTAACGTTAGCGGATGCAAAATCACCAGAGAAACTTTGGATGACATTTTTATTAACAATTTCAGGATTAACTGTGACAGGTTCTGGTTCGATAGTTTGAATGTGTTTTTCAGGAGGTTTTGAGATGACAGGTACTGCTCTGTTAAGCTGTTTCAGTTCATTATTCGGTCCTTCTGGAATTAATAGGGTTAGCAGGTTTAATATGGCGTTACCAATAACACCCTCAGCTCCTGTTAACACATGAATGGTAGAGATGTGTTGTTGAAAATGTTTCAGTAGATTTTGACATACTCCACATGATTTACAGGACATTGAACCAGAATTAATAATTTGTGACATTTTCTTTCTAAAAAAGAAGAAAAAGATACTTAATCATTATAAACATGCTTGGCTTATTAAAAAGAGACATTGATGTTGTGTAATTTTTGTGCGTATTGATATATAAATACCACAATTGTGCTAAACTTCTATCTTGGTGTGAAAATAATTTATAGTTATTACTGTAAAAAGTTACGAGGTAAGCAAAAACTCAAAAGAAATTAGCAAAAGAAATAATATTTTTCATAATTGTTTCATACCTTATTTCTAAAATTCTAATAACAAAGTCAACCATTCTAAACTGACATAACCATTAAAGATGCTTAAAATTTCAATTTCTTTGCAATGGGAATTGAACCTTGCTCCCATACACGGATCAAGGTCGATGACCACTGTACCATGGTGCCTTTTTGTGCAGGAAAGACTTCAATTTCAGTAATGTCTTCTACACCAAGAAAAATTTCCTCATCTCCTGTATAATCATAATTTTTCAAATTTCTCTGTAAATTCATAAATTTACTGACTTTCCAATACTTTTTACCCAAATGTTATAATTTTCCCCCAATTTTAAGATTGCAATAAAAAAACATAAAACAATCCCTAACACTAAAAGCAAGAACAACCTATTAATTATTGCAAATTAATGATAGTTTTTTTTTAAATACAGGCATGATTTGAATGATATTCTACTTGTGTTCTCATCACTTAATATGTGGGTTTTTAAATGTACTTGAGGCATACAAAATTTTGTGAGCAGAAACTTTCGCAATATTTTGCGGTTTCATTGTGGGCACCCCCAGGATTTTAGGACGACCAACGGTGTGGTCCAAACTATTACGTGACCATAATAAACATAGACAGGGTAGCTGTTGATGAATTTCCATTGGGTGTTTTCTCCTTCGTGTAAGCATTGGCAATGTTTTTTTGATTTCAAAACAATGTTTTGGTTTCAGGCGTTTTAAAAAATCAGACAAGGCTACGTCAAATTTTCCAAATTAGTAATGTTTTTTTTTTGCCACACCCTGTATAAAGAACAGATGGATCTGGATTATTCCTTTTTACATGATATGAAATGAAAGTTTAGCAAAAGACTAAGATATTTTTTACCTTCTTTGCAAAGCTTTGGTTGGAACCTACCTTTCCATAATAGGTAACAAATAAAGAACAAAGAAACAGACAAAGGGTGGACACACCCATTTGAAATATATTATTTTGCCTCAATTTCATCATCAATCATTTTTAGTCAAAAAAAATTACTTTAATGGCATTAAAAGTGATATAAATACAGATCCATGAGAACTTTCAACTGAACTCTAGCCTTCTAAGTCCTTTCTTTTATGTTCTTTTATACCCATGCTCTAGTCTGTACTATACACAAGCCCTCGAATACCTCCGAATGATCTCGGAACGTCTCCTAGCTATCCTTGGATGATGCTCCCGGATACACGTGGATGCTCACAGAAGCCCCTGAATTCCTCCAGAACATGATCTAAACTATGTCGACCCCAAATCACCCCAGAAATTTCTGAGGGATTCCAGGGGTTGTCCAGCGTTGTGTTGAAAGTTCTCTTTCATGAGGTGAGGACATTGGCAAATAAAATTGAATCTTATTTGTTATGAAGTTGCTGCAACTGCCTGTGCAAAAAATTGTATTATATATATATTATGTTAATTTTAGCACTGAAAGACCTCTTTGAAGTCAATTACCGTGAACGGTTAACGGTTAAACGTGCGTTTGTGAAGTTTTGTGAAGTCTTTTTAACTACCTTATATTTCCACTATTGGAAATCTCTTATTTCGCCCAGTGGCCTGTGTTGGTATTTTGTCTCTACTTTAGATAGTATTACGGTATTTAAATTGAAATTTAATTTAGAACATTGCCTTGAATTCTCTATTATCCCGGTGAAAAATAAGGCCAAAATTTCCTCCCAGTGAATCTCAAAATCTTACCCTTCCCGGGTAAACTTTTATCTATCACCTGGGCACTGGAACACGAACAGGAGTGTCTTGTTTTTTTCAAATCTAAATTCACTGTCGGCTGAGTTTTATTGTTGTCGTAAAAATATTGCTCGGTATCGGTATTTGATTGAAAATATGATTGGTATATTGGTATTCTTCAGAAAAATAGGTTGGTATATTGGGATTCCGAACTCTCGTACGCCCTCCCCCTTAAGGTACCTTCCTAGGAAATCTGATCTACAGATTTTTATTATGTTTTGATTTGTAATTGATTTACATGTTTCAATATGTAAACAGGAGATTCAATTGAATCTGATGACCAAAATTTTATGATGAAAACGAAGGAAATAAGGTGAGTGAAAAGTATGGCAGAGTAATGCAAAGTATCACCCCTTGATGGTATCAAATTTGATAAGAATTTGTCACTTTTTAGCTATTTTCAGCTTTTTCAGTTTTTACTCTTGAATTTGCAAAAGTTTTATATATGCTCAAGAAAAATATTTTTCTTTTTTAAATTTGCCAAAGTTTATGTTGTAAATTTCACAAATTTTTCAGTCTTGCAAACAAAAGTTTGTATGTCTAGAGTATAGACCTTTTTGATAATACTATAAATACTGCGGCCACTGAGTTTGATCTGGTTGACTCAACTGATATTGACTGTTGTTGCTTGTGTAGGCAAATGGAGGTCTTGAAAGGAAATTCATTCATACAACAAAACTGACATTGACCCACAGACCAAAACACAAAAAAATTCTCAGAAGAGATCTAGAAAACGAAAGTAACATATACATTACCAAAGAGATCATCACCAGAGGAATCTAACTTTCAACAAAAGAAGCACCAAAGAACTCGCAAAGACTCAGGGAATCGCAAAATTCATCTTATCGGTTACGAAATAACATCTACCAAATCGACACCACTATCGAACGTCTAACTGAAACGGATCCGGTGAATTGTGATTTCCTAAGAAAGCAAAGGTTACATCTAGCACGTCCGCCCATCGTGCGAACAAGACGCCAATTCATTATTTTTGAACACACGATACACGCACGGTAGTGTCGTATGATGACGAAGCAAAAAAGAAAGCATAGCGAGAGAGAAGACTGAAGTCGTTTATTAACAAAGCTTAACGTGGTCGGGATGGTATATGGTACGCCCTTCTTATGCTGCTTGATGGTAGTATGTGGTGTGTACACAGCCATCATGTCCATCATGCAATCCAATGCAACATATGTAGAGACGTACCCATCCAAGGTTCGATTCCCACTCTTTATCACTCACTTTTTTTAAGATGGTTCTCCGTGTGAAAAAACCTTCACCTAGGTCAACTCATCAGTGTCATGTATTGGTGTGCGTGAGGGGAATTATTGGGGTAGTCAGTCGTCCAATCAAGGTTTCTGGGGACGGGGTGTGTAGTAGGAGTGCAAATCCTTACAACATAATACACATGTAATCATTAACTATTGATAATGTGGTGAATACATAAATTGATACATCGTATAACATATGCTCCCCGGCGTAAAATTTGCGCCACCCCTCTCTATGAATTTCTCGAACAGTCTTATCCCAATGACAGCACCTTTTATCATTCAGTTTTAACCAAAATACAAAAGTAAAAGACGACTGAAAGTCGAAAATTTTCGTCTAAATAATGCTGCTGATAATTGTCTGAAAAATACCTATTCTAGTTATAACTTTTTTGATTGATTGATTAGAAATAAAGAGTTAAGTGCTATAAATGCGTCACAATAGATTACTATCAATGGTAATGTATAGACTATTGCCATCATCCATTGCGGTGCAAGCTCATTGTCGAAACCTTTACACTACCAATCGACAGAAAGATTACTATCAATTTAGTTATGGTTAGATAGCCATCGCGATAATATAAATTTAATGGTTCAAATCCCTTCCGGCGGTTTTTGAGAGATTTAAAAAAAAAAAACTTATAAAGTGAGGGAGAGCATTTAGTCGCGCACGTAGATATAAATATATTTCTACCATGGTCTATAATTTTACTTTTAATAGAGATTATTTTTGTAATCTTTATCACTTTTGATCGTAAGGCGAACAAACGAGAATCTTTAATCGAAATCATCCTAGATAAAAAAGAATATGACGTCAGATTAGCAATATCACCAAGGAACTACAATAATTATTGTAGTTCCTTCTTGATATCACAGATTTCTGATCATCAAATTTCAACCTAGTGACATTAATGTCTTTCTCTTATTCCTTCCTATCCTCTAGCTGTGACCCAAATCACGCGCGAAAAATGACCAGCAAATATTGCAACCCATTACGCAATTTTGGCGATACAGTGCAAAGATTCGTGTAATCCTGCCGCATCACCAAAATTGTGTCTAATCACGATCACTTTCAAACTACCAATCACGTAATAATCCGTAAATCACGTCATCACACCACCCACGCAAACTACTGGGGGTACACCTTGTACTGTACAAAATTTGAAATCAGAGCGAAACTTCGTTAATTGTTCAAAACGACGACGCTACCGATATTTGATAGATTCGCCTCGCCCAAATACGGACTTTTTTATTGACCCAATATATCCCGTATTCTACCCCTCGCAGACCATGTAACTTATAGTATTTTACGCGAAAAATAGATCGATTTCAGAGGGATTTCATGAAATACCCCTTAATTAAAATAACGTTTCATCCACTTTTCTTTGTTGACTTTGGTTCAAAAAGTAAACATTAATGCAGGAAAACCTTTGTTTACAAACGAAACAGAGTGCATAATCAGGCAATAAATTATGTTTTTGTAAGAATCTTTGTCATTGATGAAAAAGCATTTAAAATATGCCCGTGTGGGATTAATGTAGCGTACCTTTTATTATTTCTGAAAACTCCAGACCCATAAAATAAGTTCGAGAAGTTTGTGACTGTGACCAGAGAAGTGAAATAGAATAGAAAACCAGCTCATTGAAATATGGCTCGCCATATACGTTCCTTTTGCCCTTATGGGAGTTCTCATCGAGTTGATAGGTTTCTTTTCTTTTTGCTATTAAAAATTTGCATCATTAGTTTAATTTGACATCTTTTGTTAAAGTTCTAATTATGCATAAAGTTTAGGGCCTTATATTTTGGGCAAACCTGATCTCCATAAGATACTTATATTTTCATGTTCAGAATTTTCTAGTGATTCTGCAGTTATAACGGCATCATGACCGCACCATTAGATAAAATGCCGTAATGCCACAAGGTATAAAAGAAATTTCACTTTTACTCGATTTCTGCATAAACTTTTAGTCCTATGTAATGAGAATTTTCCAGATTTCATGTTACTGCAAAGTTCCCGATTTAACTTTGAAATTTCATTGAGCTATAACCAAAACAAAAAAACCGTTTATCTTTCGTTTTTCTAGAGATAATTTTACGACCTCGTCAAAGCTGATACAAAGGGTTTTTCAATAGAATTGATAGTAAAACTTTTGGTGATTAGAGGAGCTGCTGTTTTTCTATTCTATTTCACTTAAACACTGTGAGATTATTAAAATTACGCCATAAACGACTCCAGTCTATGTTGCCGTAGGCTGCGAGCACAACATTCATCCTCCCGGCTTCACAAATATAATTGATTGAGAATTGAGGTAAAGTTTCTCATAATAAAGCCTCAAATCAACGCAAATAAACTTGACGTATCTAAATAACTCGCCTGCGACTGATCAAGGGTGGGCACAAGGGTTAAGAAAAATAGACTCTTCAAAATAAAATCTTAGTGAGTTTGTCCAAAGATATCGGAATTCATATCGGAAAAAGGTTCAAAATCGGATTTCACGGCATTCTTAAAAAATAAGACCATATGAAAAAAATGAGATATCTAAACATGGTAAGAAGACTCCTTAATCAAAATTTTGTATAAAGTAAAAGTAAATATTTTTTCCAATTTGTACAAAGTCAAAATATTAAACTCAAAAACTTTCTACATTCTCTCAAATTTCCTACCCTTACAGTGCAACTGGGAACCTAAAAAAACCGCACGTCCGGTGTAGGCCACTTACCTTGAGTTTGACTGCCCCCCCCCCCCCCGGGTTTATTATAGAGGAAAAACTGGTATAGACGGGGCCTTATCAACAGCGGTGGTCTGGACGGTCTGCCGAGCGGTCCTCTGAAGCGTGAAAAATATGTCACGGGCCTTAAATATCACTAAAAACGAAAGTACTCGTTTGTGTGTGTTTTTGAAGTGAAGGTGGACACAGCAGACAGACAAGGCCAAGGGAACATCAGTCAGTCAGTAATGTGAAACGAATGATTTGTTTCCTTATTTTTGTTTTCACCCTAGGAATAATGTAAGATATTTGTGTCTAAGTTGATTAGAGCAGCAGTGTGAGAATGAAGCTCTTTGGGCTATTCCAGTTATCATTCATTTATACCGTGAAACGGGGTAACTTACAGACTTATTAGGTTAGGAACCTCCAGTCAAACATGGGATTACCAGATATCTGGTCTTCTTTTCGACAACAAGTTTCTTTTGACGATTTGGGAACACAGTCTAGCTTGGACCATAACGGCTAATTTTAGAAAGTTAATTATCTCATTAATGATGACCTGGTTGGGAATTTTTAAACCTAATTTAAAAAGTTATTTATATACCTAATAAACTATCCAGTCATGAAGAAATAATTATCCCCAACGGGGTCATTAATGAGATACCGTCGCGAAGTGATACCGTCGAACAGTGATACATTGCACTTCTCTGCCATACCGTAGATTGCCCTATCTCCGTCACCCCCTCCCTAATTTCGTCACCCCTTATAATTTGGCAAAAAATATCAATTAACCCTCTTTGACAGTTAAATATAAAACTTTAACCTTTTATCTTTCCACCTGTAATAAAAAATCATCAAAAAAGAGAAGTGTTGTTTTTAAGGGGTGACGGAATTAGGGAGGGGTTGACAAAGATAGGGCAAATTACGGTATTTATTTAATGATAATAAAATGTCTGATTTTGTGCCCTTCCCAAATTGCACCAGATTTTTCCTCCAAGTAGCCCCAGTTGACAATATAGAATGTTAGTAAAAAGTATGAAGTAAAAAAGGAACCATGCGTGAGAAAGATCTTACCATGTGAATGACCAATCAAAAGTGAACAGCCAACAATCAGAAAAATCAAAACTGTTGAATCCATTGAAACATTCATGGCTGCTGAATAGGTTGTAATTATAGTGTAGTGTTTGTTGATTTCGAAATGTTATAAGTTTGCCATCATTGGTATTAATCTGGTAATGTCCTTCCAGACAAGTGTATTTTTTTGTTCTAATAAAAAAGAAATCCATTCGAAAAAAAATTGATAGAAATCAAAATCAAAACCTGAGAACTAGTTATAACACTTCACTTGAAGTTTTCAGTTGTATATATGTAAATCAAAACCAATATAAAAATAAAAATGACTGAAATGAAGCTCAGATGTCGCTGACTCTGTAGTCAAGCTTAGCATTTTCAACTGTTTTAGGTCTGATAAAAAATGTCTCCAAGAAGTAGTCATAAAATGTAACAAAACACTGGTACATAATTTTGTTATCATATAAAAAATCTTCCAGACAAAATCTAGTTTGTAAAACTTGTAAACATAAAAATACCTCAGACTGCCAGACGATCAAAAAAGACATTCGATGATATCGAAAACAAAAACACTCTGACCATTGACCGATCAACTCGGAGTCAACCCAGCAGCCATGGCTGCACGCACTCGATGAAGCGATGTTAAAAATGCAAAACGATAAGAAACATTTAATTTTAGTAAATCGGACCGCGTATTTGTAATTGAAAAATTGATTGACACCGTAACCGCATAACCGGGGGTAAAGAATAAGTAAATGAATTCTTTTAATTATGATATGACATAAAAACGGTCCATTGTTTCTAACAGAATAACATCGTTGAAAAGTATAGTAAAGCCTCTTCTATGAGGCTTACACAAAATTGTGAATTACTATAAAACCCTTTAGCTTATCTCACTGTGTGAAAAACTGTAGGTTGGTAGCTTCAAACAGCGTTTTTTCCTATATAAAACGTAACAAAAAAGTTCAATAACTGTCACAACTGCGAGAGTCAAACTTTATCTAGCCAAGCCAGCTCGACGCTCGCTATGCTTTTTGCCGGATGTTGTAAAATTGTCATATCGAGGAGCGGCGGGGCGAAGAGCAAGACATTGAGTAAGAAGCATTAGCAGGTCCATTAGGCTTGGTAAATTTAATACATGATAAAATATATACAGTACATGCTTCTTACTCAATGTCTTGCTCGCTTCGCCCCGCCGCTCGATGGCAATTTTAGAACATCCAACAAGAAACTTAGCGAGCGTCGAACTGGCTTGGCTAGATAAAGTTTGGTTCTCGGGTTGCATGATAAAACTTTTCCAAGCCTAATGGACCTGCTATAATGCTTCTTACTCAATGTCTTGCTCTTCACTCCGCCGCTCGATGGCAAATTTTTAAAACATCCGACAAAAAGTTTAGCGACCTAAGTACATTATAGTATATCATATATAGGTACAGTACATTTTGTACAAAACAAGATTCATATAAAAAGTCAAGTTTGCCTTTTTTGAGTCTTCTTTTTCTTCATTTTACTTATGTTTCTATTGACAAACAGCCGAATAAACAAGCCAAAAAAAGAAGATGAAAAAAACGCAGATGTGTGAAACAAAATATTTTCATTCAAAGGTTTTTCAAAAAAATATATTGTATTCTTTCAATTTGATATGTGAAGTACAAAACAATAAAATAATTTTCAAATATAAAGTCCTTCTCTTTTGTCTTTATGAACCCATTTGTAATAGACCGATAGATTTCTTTATTAGCATATATTATGTTTTTAACATTAATTCTTTTTGATTAAATTCAATACTAAACACGAAGAGAAAAGAAAAGCCCTAGAGTAAGCCCCTGATCCACCCAGGATGCCCATGCAAGCCCTTATAGTTCAGTGAATGCTCGATATATTTCAGCCCTGTCTCTATGTGAGCCACCCAGGATGCCCATGTAAGCCCTTATAGTTCAGTGAATACTCAATGTATTTCACCCCTGTCTCTATGTGAGCCACCCGGGATGCCCATGTAAGCCCTTATAGTTCATGAATGCTCAATGTATTTCACCCCTGTCTCTATGTGAGCCACCCGGGCTGCCATTGCAAGCCCTTAAAGTTCAGTGAATACTCAATGTATTCCACCCCTGTCTCTATGTGAGCCACCCGGGATGCCCATGTAAGGATGTAAGCCCTTATAGTTCATGGGTCTGCTCAATATATTTCACCCTGTCTCCTATGTGATCCACCCGAGATGTCCATGTAAGCCCTTATAGTTTAGTGAATGCTCAATGTATTTCACCCCTGTTTCTATGTGAGCCAACCGGGATGCCCAAGTAAGCGCTTATAGGGGGGGGGGCGTACGAGGTTTAAAAATACCGCAATACCGTTGGTTTTTTCGAAATATACCACCATACCGGTAGTTCTTTTTGCAAGCAACCCCCTCCCCCACACAACGACCCCGAATTTTACGCCAAATATTATGCTATTTCACGCCATTTTCATGCCTGAAAAATTCAATATCTTCAGGCCTGAAAATCAAAAACGAGACAGAGAGATCACACGAGTACACGAGGCATATCAGTAATATCACGTACATGAGAAACAAAACACAAAACATAATTCGAAAGTTCGAATTTCGAACAATTTTCTGGTTTCTACGGGTTAATTAGCAATTTGAATTTATTTTACTGAATAGAGTCTTTAAAAAGCTTTTACTTTTTCTCTTCGAAGTCGTCTTTCCATAGAATTTTTTACATAAAATATTTTCTTATCATGGCTACATATTTTTATCGAAATACCGTATATCGAACATCTTTATAAAAAATATCGTATCCCGAAGCTAAAATTGACGAATTACCGTCACCGTGCGAGGTAGCGTAAATACCGTATACCGAGTACTTTTTATCAAAAATACCGTGATCCCGAGCTAAAAATGAGCGTATCCCCTATGTGACCCACCCGGGATGTCCAAGTAAGCCCTTATAATTCAGTGAATGCTCAATATGTTTCACCCCTGTCTCTATGTGACCCACCCGACCGGGATGTCCATGTAAGCCGTTATAGTTCAGTGAATGCTCAATATGTTTCACCCCTGTATGTGACCCAACTGGGATGCCCAAGTAAGCCCTTATAGTTCAGTGAATGCTCAATATGTTTCTGCACCCCTGTCTCTATGTGACCCAACCGGGATGCCCAAGTAAGCGCTTATAGGGGGGGGGGGGGCGTACGAGGTTTAAAATTACCGCAATACCGTTGTTATTTCGAAATATACCACCATATCGGTAGTTCTTTTTGCAAGCAGCCCCCTCACTCACACAACGACCCCGATTTTTACGCCAAATATTTTGCTATTTCACGCCATTATCATGCCTGAAAAATTCAATATCTTCAGGCCTGAAAATAAAAAACGAGACAGAGAGATCACACGAGTACACGGGGCATATCAGTCATAATTAGCATTAATTAGCAATTTGAATTTATTTTACTGAATACTTTTATTAACGATAGAAACCAGCCGATATTAAAGCCCTGTACACATGACTTACTTGGATGCGTAGAAAGAGTCTGTAAGATGTCCATGTAAGCCTTTATAGTTCAGTGATGCTCAATATGTTTCACCCCTGTCTCTATGTGACCCACCCCCGGGATGTCCATGTAAGCCCTTATAGTTCAGTGATGCTTTCAGTCCTGTCTCTATGGGATCCACCCGGGATGATGCCCTCATTCAGCCCTCTGTCTCTATGACTACTATGTGACACATTCGGTCAAAAACATAAAATATTAAAGATCTATTATATTATTGAACCTAGACTAGTAAACTAGTCGTTTTAAAAGACCCTAAATAAGCGAGAAATTATCACTTGCGGAAAAATCGGGAAAACGTTTTGTTACAGATATTCAGAATTTCCTCATCTCTCACGCGCTAATTCCCGTGTGAACGTTTTTCCGACTTTACCTAGCCAGTACGCCCGACTCCTAATTTTGTTGCGGTAATTATAATTAACCAGACTTGTTTACAAGTCTATAGTGAATCAAGCACGACAGTCCTTTATTTTGATCAAATACCAAACTTTAGACGAGGGACCAAGGGCTAACCGTCGGCGCCGCATCATCGACTATAATTTCAGAGAGCTAAGTACGAGGTTGTATACGAACTTAGGCTGCTCTCATCCTCTAACGAAACGTGCTTCTTAAACGCCCAACGGTTTTAGTATGGGTCTGCAACTTTTCAGAACAGTTGCACAACAAAAGAAGGATGTGCAAAAATTGATATCAAAAACAAAAAGTATTTTATAATATTTAAGAAGGTGTTAATATGATGTATATTTAGTCGACGCCATACCGCACATACCATTTCAATAATAAACCTTCGTCACACTTTCACACTTTCTATATTACCTAGGCTCAATCTCAAACCCAAGTCACCTTTGAAAATATGGGGGGGGGGCACTCAAGGTAAGTTACCTAACGGACGTGCGGCCCTTGAGAAGGTTTTTCGAGGTTTTGACAATAAAGGGTCAATCTTTCAGCTGTAAGGGTGCGATTTTGCGAGGTGATTTTTGATATATTAGTATTTAATAGCAACAATTTCAATCCTGTGTAATAAATGCGGGTAAATTGATATCAAAAACACTTCATTGTAAGTATTCTTAGAGACTCTTCAAGTTATATCTTATTTTTAGAAACCATCAAGAAATTAACGTCATTGGCACTCTGATAAAAAACGCCATGTGCACCAAGCTCAGCAGGCATGGAACGTTGTTTTAACGTCCAGACAACGTTGTTTTAACGTCCAGACAACGTTGTTTTAACGGCAGAACGGTATTTGGACGTTGAAACAATGTTGAAATAACAAAATATGCCTACTGAGCGTTGGAAATAAAATTTTGAAAGACCATTCAAATGCACCGTTGGTAGAATTACTGTTTTTTCCACAAACATTGAACTAACCGAGTCAGCAGATAAATGACGATTTTTCAACACGTTGTTTCAACGTCCAATTAACATCCTGACATTTAGAACAACGTTATTCGGACGCGTTAAAACAACGTTGCGGCGTGCCTGTTACTTAAACACACATTAAATATTCGTACCCATAAAAGTTCCAGACCTTATCTAAGAAGATATTTAGGACCTAAGATGTGTATAGGCCGTCCTATGAAAACGTATGTACAGCCCGGCCTATGCCGTCTAAGGTCCTAAATATCCTCTAGCGTAACCTGGTTATATTCACACACAATCTCTTATCTTGTAATATTGTACACCGCCATACTTTAAGAATAATTTATATTTTACAGCCATCAATAAAATACTCCTAGTCTGCGAATTGCTTTTATTTTGTCATAAATGCTTCAAAAAGATTTGTTGAAATCCCATTTTACTGCAAAACCAAATCATCAGCACTTAAAATCAGATTAGCCATTTTTTAAGGCAACTGTTAGATAATTTTACTATACACTAAACCGTTGTGTGATGTGAATACAGCTAAATTGAAACACAATCTTATATATTTAAAGAAATTTGTTATAAATGTTGTAAGAATCTTTGTGAGACTCTTCTTTTGTATTACACTCTTTTTTAATAAGAACAGCTATCATATATGAACATTGAGGCTTTGGTGGTAAATTTTACCAAAAAACATAAAGAACTCACAATTTGAGAATGATGGGAATTTCCCTAATGAAAGCTTAGACCAAGGGAAGCATTTTAGGGTGTGTGGGGTATGAGAACAAAGTTAAGAACATCTGAGCCTCGACTGAAATTTCCTGGTTCTTATAAAATAGAGTGTATTCTTAATAAATAGGGTGATGAGACCTCTCGCGAAATAGAATGAGAATGAATCTATTATTTTTTTCCTTTGATGAATAATTGAAGAGTATATAACACTTGCGGTGACATAAATAAAAACGTGTATTCAATTTGAAATTTTCTTTTTCATTTTGATTCCACCAAATTTTATGAAAATTTATGAAAATGTGAAATAGATTTCTTATACCCATATAATAACTCTGGTGGAAAACCGTTTTAATTACACGTGTTTCTAATGTACAATGCAATAAGACTAGTTCCTCTAGGTCTCAATCGCCCCTTTTTAAAATGAGAGGATCTTGGTCTCAACCCTTCTCTTTTAAAGAGACCATAAAAAGCGAGATCCAGGAAAATTAGGTATAAACTTCAAATTTCTCGACATATTGTTTGACAAATACACAACAGTTTCTTAGCCGACCTCATGCCAAGTACTCAACCCACTTTATCAATTATTCAAACGAATTCAACTGTATTTGACGGCAAATTTCGCGAAGCAGAGTTTCAAAATGGAAAGTTTCGCGATTTATGACGAGATTCTGTAAAAAAATGTATATGGGCTAATTTTTGCTAAAAACCTCATATTTAAGGGTGAAAATATTTTTAAAATTTTATTTTCAACTGATGATCGTCTCCACGAGACGTGAAACTATTACTATTGAAATAAAACGCATTAACTTTATTCGATAATAATAAATATGCTTCCGATTCCGATTCCGATTGGTCAAGCAATCTTCTGATGAATGAGAGTTCAACTCAACAAGAAGTTATGATATTATTCCGTGTTTCGCGAAATTAAATACAGCAAAAAAATATCATCCGCAAAAATTTCTTCGTGCGAAAATTTCATACAGAGAATTCAGAGCTTAAGGAGGTGTCCGGCGGCCTAGGTGCCCCCGGATTTGTAATTACCGATGTTACACATCCATGTTACTATGAGTTTTTAAGGTATTTATTTTATACACTGTTTTTAGAATATTTAGTTTATATCCGGGAAAATCTACATATGTACCCTTTGGGTTAATTTATAGAAATGGAAAATATTAGGTAAACGATTTTATCAAATGCACAAGAAATATGAAGCATAACGAGCTCAAAGAAAAAATTTATTTTGACTCGAGTTTAAAAAATCTTACTTAATACATAAATTGAAAATGTTGAAAAACCTAAGATCTCGTACAAAATTCGGACTATAAATTACATATGCTGCCATGTATGTTCTTACTTAGATGATTTAATTACTACGTTTGGCAGCTCCATACATATTTCTAAACCTCCTTCTTAAGGTATACTCTGCGATTCTTTCAAGGAGGTAGCTGGTGGCACAATTTTATATTGGAAAAGACAATTGATCAGAACATAGGATAGCAAAATTTGTAAAAGGATTCGTAAAGAAGAAAAAACATATAGGACATGTCGTCAGCGTCCTTCTCAAAATGTTGTATATATTCCTAATGGTATATTGGGCTTTTCCAGAAAAAAATCCATATTCCCACCGTTGAGGATGTCGATCTTTATTACCACCAACCGCCCCCTGGATATCCGTGCCGAAGATTTAGAACCCCCCTGGTCTTCAAATTCTCACCCCCTGGATATCCTAGGAAATTGAAAATTTTGAACCCCCACCCCCTGGATGTCCTTGGTCTTCAGATTCTTACCCCTCTGGATATCCTAGGATATTGAAAATTTGGTACCCCCTGGATATCCTATATCCTCAACAGGGAAGATACAAATTTTTCCTGCAAAATCCCATTGGTTAACTAGCGAAAAATGGCAAAAGTATAGCAAGTAAATAAAAAAGTGAAAAAAATTAGAATGAAATTCCAAAATCCTACTTATAATTCAGTATGACGACTTCCAGTAGCCTGTGTACACATGGCAGGCGTCTTGAACTCCATTTCATACTCACAGCGGCTAGGTTCGGCGGATGATAGCAAGTGGTTCTCGCGACCGCATGACAGCTTGACCTATATATATATAAGCAAATATAATTATTTAGTCACTGATACATACCTTAATAAAAGGTAGAAATTTATTCATAGTGTGCAAGGAGGTCCCATCTAAAAAATTTCAGTCCCAGCACAATCCAAATCCCCCACCTGAAATATCTGCGATAAGATCCCACCTCAAAACAGTATTCCAAACACAATATTTACGCCCCAAATCAAACCCCTTCCCCAGTAAAGCGAATCACTATGTTATTCTATCACATTCTATCACTGTTTTTTATTACAATTTGAGAAGCAAGAAGAATGAAAAAAATCCGAGTGAAGATATTAGAGTTCAAAAATGAAGAAATACCACAATTTTATCATTACGATTATAACATCCTACAGGAGAGATGTGAGGTCACCACCCTTTGTAGACTTTTTGGCTATCGTTCACACAAATAAAAGTACAATTTGTCTGTGCCAGAACCGATATAATACGTGGAAACTTCAAAATCCAATAGGTCTGTTTTCATTGTCGGTTTTCCAGTATGAGATTTTTCAAACTAAGTACGGTGGAGTGCTTGACACGCAAACCCGAGCGTACCAAAATAGCAATCTTCCAGAGACACTTTTTAAGGGGGAACTACCGACCGGCAAGTAAAGACGGTAATATATTGGAGTATACTAACGAATGATGTTTACGATAGATATAGTCTGGTAAAGAGTACCAGGAATGGGAAAATTTTTGTTTATATCCATGACGTAATCTTTTCTAGTTTTAAATTTTAATAATAAAACTAGTGGCAAACACCCGGCTTTTCGGGATGTTTCCGTTTTAGAAAAGATTACGTAATGAATATCATGAACTAAACAAATACATACCAGGGTGGATCGGGCGGGACCGTTCCAACAACCAGTACCACCAGTATATTTCATCGCATTGTAGCCGTCTTCCCAATTTCCCCAACGCCTAAATGCAAGGGCAAATCATTGAGGACGGATTACATACATACTTGTATAGCATCGTAATTTAGTTTCAAGAATAATTAGGATATCTTGAACATTCTCTCAAAATTTCAGAACTATACCATTCTTTAGTTTTCGAACTATTCACTTAAACAATTATAGTCGATGAGAGTATACAACCCCCCAGTCTCAGTCCAAAATATCTTTAATCCATACGTTTTGATCTCGCTATCTAGTAAGCTCATTGAGCCCATTTCGACCCCCATCTCATGGACTAATCGCACATAAGTAGACTCTCTGGATCTGTTTGTTTTTAGTACCTTAGAGTAGAAGTAATAGAACTAATGTCCCTCTAATCCTACCCTGATGGTAGGTCTATAAAATCACAAATTTTGTCCTGTAGAAGTCCTAAAAAGAGGTTGTTCCAACACCTGAACCCAGTGAAATATGACAAGAGGTTTTTTGAAGTTTGTTAGAAGATGTTTCATTCCCTCAAAAGAAGTAAGCTACTCAACTAAACGAGACTCAACTTAAAGGTTCTAGGGTAGGATCTTGGTCATATTAACTATAACTTCAGACCGCGATATCTGGGGTTTGTGACAATGGTAATTATTACAATAACAAAACAGCCTTCGCGCCGGCTTCGGCACTTTTTGAAATCGAACGTTTCTAAACATTATTAAAATCGAACGTTTTCAGATATCAGAATTCGACAATCCAACGTTTTCAAACTTTCGAATACAAATTCAAATTGAAACAAAACCAACTTGAATTTTGAATATTGCTGACTCAGTATTCCCTTTTACATATGATCAGCTAAGACCTTTAATAAAGTCTACGGTTCCGTTTATTTAGTAACGAGAGTAACAATTTTGTCCCTCTAATCTATAAGTCTATAATCCTTTCAAAGAAATTCAATCTCACAAATTTTGACCAGTGGAAAAAAGCCCTAAAGAGGGTGAAACCCAGTGACGCTTTTGAAGTTTGAAAGGAATAAGTTACTCACCCTAGATCAGTATCACTGCCACCGTTCTTTTGCCGTTGTGTGACGCGATCGAAAGGACACAATTTGTAAATGTATCTAGATATATGATAAGAGAAAAGTAGAAAATCACGAGGAATTGAAAGGAATGCAATATCGGACTAAAGTTCGGTCTCGCCGCGCAGCACGCGCCTTTTTTCTATACCACTCAAGCTTTCCGTAGTAAAGTCTCTTAAACGAGTTTGGGGAACGAAGCATCGAGACAAAAATTTGTCTCTTTTATTCAAACGATTTTTAGAGACTTTTGTAGTAAAGAACGACGCGGTTTCAAATTCGAAATAAACCTCTCTCCGCCTTTATTCAATTGTTGGAAACAATACGGAAGACGGATGACTGTCTGGAAACAATACGGAAGACGGGAAATTTTTCATAATTACTACAGTTATGTAGTGCTGTTCGTTTTTTTTAACATGCTGAGGATCATCTAACTTGGTGGAAAGTCAAATTACTTTTAATACCAAATCGCTGTACGAACAAAATTTTAAGCATGACATTATTTGAACGACTTTTAGAGACTTTTGTACTAAAGAACGACGTGGTCTCTCAGATTGGAAGATGAATTTTATATAAGCACCAAGAAAGTCTTAATTCGTATAGTCTCTTAAACGAGTTTGGAGAACGAAGCATCGAGACAAAATTATGTCTCTTATTCAAACGACATTTAGAGACTTTTGTACTAAAGAACGACATGGTCTCAGATTGGAAGATGAATTTTATATTAGCACCAAGAAAGTCTTAATTCGTATAGTCTCTTAAACCAGTTTGGAGAACGAAGCATCGAGACAAAAATATGTCTCTTTTATTCAAGCCATTTTTAGAGACTTTTGTACTAAAGAACGACATGGTCTCAAATTGGAAGATGAATTTCATGCCAACTTACTCTCTATCGGTGAATTCAAAGCATTCTTCTTTCAAAGCGCCAAATTCATCTTCTTGTCCAAAGTCCAATCCAAGATAAGTGTTGATCGTGCTGAAAGTGAGTGAGTGAATAAGTAAGTTTGATTTGCTCGCCCGATTTAGGGGATGCCGTACATTTTCGTATATATTCTAGGTTGCCTGGTAGGCTAGTCTATATAACTAAGAAAATTTTATTCGAGCGATTTGATCTCGTGTACCATGTATCTCGCGAGGAAAGACCAATTGGGATGGTGGGTGAAGTAAGTAGGTAATTACAGTATTCTGGTGACATCTTTGTCGACCCAGAAGTGAGGAAGTCTCCTAATGTTTCAGAAAAGCTTCATATGTACTTATTTTGCCAGGCATTAAGTTTGGTGAATTTCGATTTTCTTTTTCATTTGCCGAAATTCACCAAAGTTAATTACCTATAACATAACCCAGCAAACACGAGTCGTCGTTGTGACGTTTTAAGGATGTTGTAGGGTTTGCTGTTTGGACGTCAAAATACCTAAATTTTTCCCCGAAAATCTTTCTATGACTTACCTTTGTTCAGATTCGAGTTCGCGAACTTCTTTTTCTACTTCGTCAAATTCCAATCTTGCTTTATCGGCGTTGGTGATCAAAGCTCTGGTAGCATCGTCATAGTCTGGCATCTTGTCGTCTGGAAGAGAGAAAGAGGAAGGATGAAGTTGATATCCATTGCGTAACCTTACGTAATCTTCTTCTTCTCTACATTTCAATTCATGATATTCATGACGTAATCTTTTATACGGAAGCACCCAAAATAACCCGGAACTAGTGGCAAAATTTGCCACTAGTTCTTTGTTAATTTTGCCACTAGCCCGGCTTTTTCGGAATGCTTCCGTATAAAAGATTACGTCATGAATATCATGAATTGCGGCCCTATTTGTAATTCATGATTACTATTACGTAATCTCTCTACGGAAACATCTTAAAAAGCGGTGTGTTTTGAAATTTTAACGATCAAAGTGGTAAATAAACATCCCAGCTTTTTGAATGTTTCCATAAAAAAGATTACGTAATGATTATCATAAATTACAAATAGGGCAGAAATTGAAATGTTGACAATAAAGTTCTCAGGTTTTTAATACATTTTTATTTTAATTACATTAATATTAATACGGTGTCTGGTTTTCAATTTCATTTTATGGCAGACAAAGTGAAGAAGATATTCAAAGATTTATGATATGCGTAAGTTATTATTTTGTCTTTTATCTAACGGAAAAGTCGAAAAATCCGGAACTTCCTCTCCATTTTGGATGTTTTCGTTAGGAAAAAGTGACGTAATGTTAACAAATTTACGCTTATTGGGCTTTTATAGAAATAAATCCGTATCTTCCCTGTGGGGTTTGAAATTTTCAATATCCTAGGATAGGGGGGGGGGGTAAGAATTTGAGGACCAAGGATATCAAGGGAGTTCGAAATTTTCGGCACGGATGTCCAGGGGGCTTGTGTTAAGAAAAATCGACATCCTCAACAGTGAAGGGAATATGGATTTTTCTGGAAAAGCCTGAATAAGCGGACAGCGAGAGTGAAGAGGAAAAATGAAATAGAGTTTTTTCCTCCGTGTGGTAAAAGTGTATGTGTTATCAGTGGTGCATATGAGAAGGTGGTTGTTGTTGTTGTTGTAAGTGTGGATCGTTTGTGTTGGTGTGCGTTGGTTTAGTCTGCCAATACAGTAAACTTATAGAATTGGAATTCCTAGGGGATCAGAAAACACGAGTTTTCGAATTATAGAAGTTCGAATTACATGTGTTAAACTATACCTTTTTGTCAACATTTTCTTTGTTTAAAACGAAAGTCAATTATTGCTCACTTATTGATCACGTGTCTTTTCTCTTAGGATTGGACTATTTTTTTAATAACATTATCACTGGCAAAACAAACCAATTTGCCAACGCAAGTTCAAAATCTAAACAAAAGATAAAAAACAAAGACTTCCAGACCCGGGGTTTTTATACTGACTATGGTTCTATGTGAGGAAATTAAAGTCAGTGTCAGTGTTCCTAGTATATAGCTCAGTGATAAAATACATCGAGAAAAACTTTATATCATCATCTGGCTGGTAAGGCTATGACCATGCTTCACCTAACATTTCGCCGATTGATAGTGTAAAAGCTTCGATTGCAAACTTGCATCGCAATGCTTTGTGTTCGAATCCTGACTATTGGCAGGGTGTCAGAAGTGTGGCTGATAGTTGGACATTACCATTGATGTATCAGTGTCAGTGTGTTAGGAAAATATAAGAAAATCTAAAGCTTGGTTAACTAGGACATGCGTTAATCCAAGCTGTAGACGTTTGAAAGTATTTTCTTCTCCCCCATTAGTTACCTTATCGGACAAAAGATTTTATTATGAAACATTTTGAAATTCATCCAAACTGAAGAGGGTGAGCATCTAAAAGATTTCTGATCGAACCCAACCATGGTGGGTCCTCCAATGCTTAGTTTCACAAAAATGAGAAGCATTGGGTATATGTAGACTATTCTTGGGTCATATTTTTAAATTTCTAAAATTTATTTTAGTGGCGCTTTGTGGAAACAATTTTTCAGTTGTCTAAAAACTGTTGAATTTTTCGGAGCATGCCACTCAAAATATATGTTATTATTAT
>JAUJPO010067679.1:0-12165 GCA_032270745.1 Tiaropsis multicirrata
CCGAGATCACAAATAACTTGTGTTCGCGTCGTTCGACCGACTCACTTTTTATCTGAAAAATCCGATTGTTTTTAGTCAGAAATTTGGGAAATCTGTCGGATTTTTAGGTGATATTTTTCAAAGATCATTTTGCAGATTTATCGATTCCTACTCGCAACTTTTCAAAGATTTTTTTGCGTTTAACTTTAAGAGCGCTACAACATACTGCAGACCACGCGCTAGATGATTCTTGCTGCCTGAACAAGCCTATGTCCGGAGTGTATTTTTCTGACCATTTTTATCGCCGACCTACCGACCGACCCATATTTTAGAGCCAAAAATGAGGCGAACACAAGTTATTTGTGATCTCGGCCTAATGAACCTAATGACTTTTTTGTTTTTTTTGCATTGCAAAGGTGAATACTTTCTTTTAACTTAAAAAAAAGATCAAGCAGATATCTTCGTTCTTCTTTTATTATTTAGATATTTGCTTTTAAAAACTTTTTTGTTATTGCAACTTTTGTCGCATTCGAAACGCGTGACTTCTTACGGCTTTTTTCATCAAAAAAAAATTTTCGTTGCAATCCACTATAATCTTTTTCAGGCAAAAACATACTTTTTCAGATGGAGTTATGGCTTTCTTCATCTGAAATTTAAAATCTGTCATTTTGATGATTAGGTTGTAGGGCAACATTGGAGATACGACTTTTTTGATCCAAAAAAAAAATTTGATTGTGGATATGTTTCCAACTCATTTTGTTCAAAAATGAAGTTATGGCTTTCTTAGTCTACAGCGACGATTTAGTTTATTCTTCTTTGCAAAAACATTTAGTCCTTCTAAGTTTTTTTGGCTGACTTTCTCAACTTGAATTAGCTTCTTCTGGTTCTATTTTTATCAATTATCTTGGGGGGTACCCCCCACTTAGGGTACGGGATGTGCTGGACAGGATTCCTTTTTTGGCTATTTCATTAAACCCTGGTAATTGTGGAATTTTATTTCAATTCGTTAAGTATTGCAGCCGATTTTCCGCCCAGGGGAAAAAGTCACTTGACCATGATAAACATGAATTCAACAAGGCAGCCAAGTAGCAATTAATTTTATTTCAAAACAATGTTAAATGAAGACCAGGTTGTATCTGTTTGTTATGGGTGTGCATGAAGTGAACAGACTGAAATCATTATACATAAATTTTAGCTATAATGTTTTTCTTTCATACAAGAAAATAATATTTTGTTTTCAAAGGTTTTTCTTTGTTGTAGCACAATTTTGGTGTCAAATTTTTTCTTTTTGCCTCAGTTTCCTTGGGGCATTTTTAAGAAGTACGGATTATAATACAACTCGGACTATTCTTCTGTTAAACCTGACTGTATTAGAGTAGTATAATAAACTTGGTTCTGCTACTCTAGATTTTATTTACACCATGAAACAAGGTGGGATTCAGCTTTTGTAATGATCTTTTGGATTTTTATTAATATATAGTTTTGTTTTTCTTTCAGGTGGAAGTTGATGAAGTTGAACCAAACTTGGTGAATAATGACAACTTTAATGATGATAATGAATTTGGTACGTTTATTTTGGCAGATGTCTTGAAGCTTTTCTTTGAAAGATTATTACAGTAGATTAGAAAGAGGCCTACTTTATTGCATGAAAATTTTGGGGCATGGAAATGTTTAGTTTTGCAGTTGAGTTTGAAAAACCGCGTAATTAAAATGGCGCAAAATGCAATTTTTTGCAAAAAAAGGTGAAATTTTCATGCAATAAAGCATTTCAAACTGTCTATATGGCATACTGTAACAGATCAATCTCTTTACAACAAATTCAATGATTTTTTTACTAGATAAAGGGAAACAAGACAAAGAGGAAGAACAACAAGATCATGAGGTAAACTAACCATTTTTGCTTATTGAAAATATTTGTTTTTACATGTACTAAATTCAGGGAAATGATGTAAATCTGTAAAAAAATTAGGAAATTTATGAAGTCAAGACAAACATATTTTAACTATCTGGTGCTATGGTCAGTTAAACTTTATTCCAATTGAAATTTTCATTCCCTTTAAATAATCTGATTGTCAGTCATAAATGTGTGTAGCAAAACAGCTTTTTTGTTTAAAAAAACATTAGAAAATGTGCTCTCTTTTAGTCTCCACCAAATGTTGCCTTGCCTTTCTAAAATTTAGCCTGCCTTTGTATTCTTTTGTGTGGTTTTATATATTCTCTGTTGATATAAACTGTTGTATTTCTTCTGAAATTTTAGGAACAGGATGAGTTTGATCCTTTCACAGATGAAGAAGAATTTGAGGTTCATTTTATTTGTGAAAGAATTTTTTGTTTATACAGTATATTGTTATTCATTATTTTTCTTGTCACATATATTATATTATTAAAGGTTTTAGCCGATCATATGTAAAAAGGAATACTGAGTCAGCAATTTTCAAAATTCAAGCTGTTTTTGTTTCAATTTGAAATTGTATTCAAAAGTTTAAAAACTTTTGATTGTCAAATTTTCAAAAAGGGCAGAAGCCGACGCAAAGGCTGTTTTGTTATTGTAATAATTACCATTGCCACAAACCCCAGATATTGTAAATATCAGGTTCTGAAGTTATATTTAATATCTGTACATTTGCCAGTGCAAGACCAAGATCCTACCCTTATATAGCCGGCTAGAACCTTTAATTGCCTAATATCTTTAGGATTCCTCGATATAAGGACTTGTATTTTAAAATCTTCAGCTTTTTTCAATGGTTTGGCAAAGAATAGTATGGTATTATCATATTAGACAGTAAAGATCTTTTGAGCTTGATATGACTAACACAGCTCTTCGATTTTTTAGGGATATAATAAAGATAGGATGCCAAAAGCTAAGGTACCAGCTGGTGGCTCTGGCTTGAAGATTACAAAGGTGACTTTCGCTACTTTTTCTTATAAAAGAAGATACCATAATTTGATTATGAGCCTGGCAACTTATAGAAATTTTAATGGTTTGGGGTAATTTCTTCTTGTTATTTTGGACTATTCTAATCAAGTTAAATTTAAACATTATATTGTATTGAGATTGTGGTGCAATTCTTAATGAGCGACCAAGATGAATATTTCAAGAGACACAAAAACAATGATGTTAAACATATTATATTATATAATGGTTATATTTTATGTTTTTGTATTGCAAAGTTAATCAAGAACTTTTTCATAAAAGTGAATGATTTCATCTTTAGGTGCCCGTTCATCTACGTGCGGGATGGCAAGCATTTTACTTGGAACTGGTCACTTTGGTCGGCATTTTGGTTTACGCTGCTAACTTTTTCACCGGAAAGTCTAAAAATTCCAAACTGGCTACTGCATGGTAATAGTTTTCACTTTTTGAATCTTTAAACTAATTTGAAATGGTTTGTATAAAATTTGACTGTTGGTCGCCGCCTTCATTTATAACTCTGCATTTTCTTGTTCTTGTTTCATTTATCCTTCAAAATGCACAAGGTGTGCCACAAAGGTTTCATTAATATTTTGAATTGATTGTCCTCTAACACCATGCATAAACATGGAAAACTGTAAAATCCAGTAATAAAATTAATTTTTTTGTTGCAGGTTTAAAGCTCACAAACCATTATTGGAGCAACACTTTAGTATTGTTGGAGATGATGGGATGAGTAAAGAACCGCAGAGTGGTGTACTTGTTAAAGAAAGTGAAAGTGTTTATACTTTGTGGTGTACTGGTCGCCAATATTGTGAAGGTATAATATATTGAAATGAACTTTGGAAAAAGTAATGAGAATTCGTCTTTCTTTGGCTAGAGTATACTCAAAATATAACCTGTCTGAAACATGATACACTGCATCTTTTTTCAGTAGTGAGCCAAGCCAGCATTTTTTAGTTATCATCCATGTTTTTGAGTTATCAATTATCTCTCGTGTTATTGATAGGTTGGTTGATTTCCATCTCTTTAAACGTCATGTTAAAAGTACAGTTCCAAATAAGTCAGCACAACTTAGAAAAAGAATTTAATGTCATATTTTACGATAGGTATGCTAGTGGAGTTACGACTTCTAAAACGTCACGATTTGGTGAGCGTGATGGCACAAATGATGCGACCAAAGTCTGAATTGATCAAAGTTACTGTTTATATGGACGATGAAGATATGGATAATTTTGTTTTCGCTCTCCTCCCAAAGAAACAAGCCGCCAAGTACCAAAAGGAGCTCCAAGATCTGGTTAGTAGTATATTCTTTTTTGGGCAAGGATTAATGTTAGTATAACTTGAGTTAGTATAAATTAAGCCTTATAAAACGATTTTTTTCTTAGAAGTTTGTACTAATATTTCCTTTAATCGTGAATTTTGGCAAATTGGAAAAATCTTGCTTTTAGTCATATATATTTTATTTGCTACTATTTATTAGCTGCTATTCTTATTTGTCTGTTCTTATTGTTCAGATTAATTTAGTCTTTCACTTGTTTTCACCTTATTGCCATGAATCCAATTATCCTAAAACTTTTACTGAAAATACATAAGAATGTGAAGAAAATAATAAGCCTAATTTACCTTTCAATAGAAGAAATTTTTTGCAGAATTTATTTTGGTAATTCAGAGTTTCAAAATAATAATTTTTGCAGACTTTAATTTCGCCATTCACGGGATTATGTGGTAAATTTAGGGGGAAATATTTTACAAATTGATTTATCTGCAAAAGATTCCCCAAAGATTTCTTCCCTTCCTTAAGGTAATTAAGAGATACAGTGGTTTATTTTGTAGTCCATATGATAGTTTGTGTCGAATTGTTTTCTTTCCTCTTTAGAGTTACTTTTGTGGAGAGAAGAAATCTGCAGAACGCTTCAATTTACCGAACCATTCTGTTCTTTCGGAATCTGGAGAAGTGACTGATTTCATTCTCAGTCAACAGGTAATATCGTTTGTTTGTTTATATATAGATGCTCTGACAGGGCGAGAATTTTCAAATGGTATTTAAACAACATCCTTGAGGAATTTATTAGAAACAATGCACAGTTTGAGAGTTGAACTTTCTGCCAAATTAAATCTTTTCAATATAATATGAACCCTATAAGGTCATGGTCATCCTCAAAAATTTCTTCCTGCCAAAATTAGTTACCCTAAGGTATTTTCAATTGTTTTCTTTTAGGTTTGTAACATTATCAACAAAAACAAAGAATGCTTTGAATCTATCCATTTCTCCGATCAATTTGTTGGACCTAAGAAAGATGACACGTGAGTAGTACTTTTTTGTGCGAATTTGTTTTATTGGCAATGATTGAATTCTTTTCACAAAACGTTTTTTCCTAGCGGTATCGATAGGTGTGGAAGTACATTGAATCTCATTGTAGGTATTAGTGTAGATCTAGACTATCCATTCAACATATAAACCAACACAAAACATTATACAAAGAAGCGAAAAAGAAATAGAATTCCCGGAAAAGAAATGAATGAATAGTCTAGTAACATTCCTGCTTTTCTCATTTATTATGCATAAAGCTTTATTTTCTTTCTTTTATCTAAAATAAAAGTGAGCAATGTTTCCAGACAATTATTCTAACTAATGTTCCGTACGGCTTTTTTATTTTTTTTTACTTTTATTTATTATTTTTCTACTGGGTAATAA
Organism: Tiaropsis multicirrata; assembly: GCA_032270745.1. NCBI lineage: Eukaryota > Metazoa > Cnidaria > Hydrozoa > Leptothecata > Tiaropsidae > Tiaropsis > Tiaropsis multicirrata. The sequence goes on from JAUJPO010067679.1 coordinate 5,589, forward strand.
CTAAATAATGGTCTGGAAATCGAGACTATACTACCCATCGATCAAAACAAAAATGACGGTCTCAGGTCTTTCCATTAGAGAAAACGTTCTGCATTGTGCATACTTTCTCATTATTGTCAGTGTTGTTAGAAATTCGGAAATTTTCTCTTTCTGACGTACTGAAAGATGAGTTAAAGAGAGGGGACTTAGCAAAATGTTTGCTGGTTACGTTCAACCTTTCAAAAGTTTCTCTACGGTTCGCAAAAAGAAGTCCCTTTTTGGACCCAAAAGAATCACTCTTAGAGCCATTTTTATTTAAATCGATTGGAGTTCAAGGGTTCTAGTCCGCGCATACCCGTCGTTTCTATGCCCCATATTAAAGGGAAAAACACGAATGAATTTTTAAGATTTGTTGCCAGGCTAAATTTAAAAAAAATACAAAAGTAAAGTAGCCTCGAATCGATTTGCTAGTTATCAACTAATATCGATACATGATGATTGGGGACAATTTTTCACACTTATGGCCACGAAAGCATAATGTCACCACTGGAAAAGAAGCTATTATTTGAAAGGTTAGGATATAAAAAGTTTATTCTGGAATATTCGCCAATTTTGTCCAGGGTATGTATCCTTTTGCGCAAGTCTTTCCTGGAACAGCCCATTACATAATTTGCTCCCATTCAAAGAGATAAATGTAGATAAGTCTTATTATTTTCATCATATAATGTCAATTTAACGTTTAACTGGCGTCCATATTATATCTTATCGGGCAAAGAAATGTCAGAAAAAAGCGACGAACTTTTTTGGAGGTAACGAAAAGTTTGTCCGACGAAAAATTTAGTCCGACGAAAAAAAAGTCCAAAAAAAAGAAGTTTTTTAGCCTAAAATTTGGGGGTTCTTTTGGACAAAAGTGACAAAAATATTTGTGGGTGACGTAAATTATGTCCGACGAATAATTTTGTCCGACATTGTTTTATCCGTTGAAATGACGTTACTCGCTATTTAAACGTAGAACGCTATGAGGATACAACTTTCCACTGGGGTGAGAGGAAACTTCAATTTCCATTTTCTACTCTACTGGGGGTTGTAAAATAAGCTTTTTTGAGCGATGTTTCACTTATTGAACACATTGAAACCAGCTTTTGCTAATGTAGTATAACGAAGCGTTCGAATTTGATCGTGAAAATCGAATGTTTAACAGGCATGATTCCGTGAAGTTTGCAGGGTTTCTTGGGGGCATTTTTTGATGAATACGTCAATCGTTTAAGTAGTCAATTTGAAGTGACAATAAATGATCGTTCCGAAAAATAAGACAGACCCATGGTTCCGTATGCCAAAGTATTTCCCTTAACTACATTCCTTGCTAGGCTTTTGACCTGTCCATGTTAACTTTTGACCTACGAAAGTATGTTGCTTTAGTGAGGCAACAATTATAAGGTCATGATTTAAAAGAAATACCATGATGTCATACATAATCAATTTTAAAGATTTTGAATTGATCGAAATTCGTCTTAAATTATACACACATAGTTAAGCCCCGCGATCATCTTCAAGATTAGCTAGTGCCGTCGGCACTTTTATAAAAGCTATGTCAATGTATTTTTGTTAATTGCAGAGGACGAAAGTAGTTTACCTAATTCACATGACGTAAAGTATTACATTTCCCAATTCCATTATGTAGTTATAAGGTTAAATCTTAAAAAAATATGATTTGCATCGATATACATGATATTTGAGATGTGGTTGTTTGATGCTGGTATGGGAATAGATAGATAGATAGATATATACCCTTTCTTATTATCGGAAAGGGTCGGGCTTCTATATGAGGCCGGTTTTACTACGAGTCGTTGTTTCCGTTTTTTAGCAGAGAAAACCCTGCAGAAATCGGAAACAAGGAGAAGCCCGATCCAGTGTATTATACAAATCAGTGATCCTACCCACTTGAGTATAGGAACCACAATACAGTACAGCCAGACATGCAGTTTCGAGGCAGAACCATATGGCGTATACCCACTGGCGGGTCCAATGGTCAAGAGAGATATTTGCTCTTTCAATCAGGTTGTTCTTTGTCCTGGGGAATGGGGAGGAGTTTCATTTGTGATTTTTTTGTCAAAAATCGTGAAAATAGTGACCATATTTTTTTCTCAAATTTTCTAAAGCTTCCATTTTCGTTTTTTTCAACCCTATCGCCAGGGATTTACGAAAGTCGAAAAAGGTACCCAATGACCAGCGTAATATCTCCTTAACCTCTTAAAGTACACCCCAGCCAACCTAGATGATATATCCAAAGATTTTATAATTTTATAATGACATATCTAAAATCTCTGAAACAACCAAGGAACTATACCTGCTAAAATTACACGCTTGCATCAACCATGGCAAGATGAAACCTAAGAAGTCTATCCGAATTATGCATATCAATTTGAAAGTTCTCAAAATAAGTCAAAGTGCGATGAGACCCTTTGATGATAAAATGCGATAAAGTAGATAGCATTAAAGTGCGGCACTCCTGCGAATGATTTGAATAAAGATGTTGTACATTTGCTTAAAATTTTAGGAAGTCATTCAAAAATTTAAAGAAGTGCGGTAAATTCTAACGCACTGGAATCTACATGAAGTCTAAAGTTAATCTTCGATGACCTATTGATTCTTGATTTTTTGACAATCGTGATGGCATTTATTATACTTAATTCGTGCCTTTATTGTGTTTGTAATAAGGTAATGGTGATACTGCATTCTTTTTTGTAAGAACAATTTATAAGAACAGCGAGTTTCAGATCGAGTGAAAGATTATACCAAAAACTATGGAGAACTCATCATTTTAAGCATGGGAGCTCTCCTGATGAAGGTTTATGAAGGTTTTCCAAGGGATATTATATTCAAGAGTGTGGAGAGGGGTAGGAAATTTGAAGTTAATAATGCTGGATATATACCACTAGTTTTATCGTTAATAGCGAGGTTACGCAAGAGCTTATTTAGGACCTTAGTTGGACGACGCGGACCTGCACATAACCTAGCCAAGCAAAATCCCTACGCGTATAGTTCAAAATGTTATGTACATGTCGGCCATCTAAGGTCGTAGATAGCCCCTTGCGTAACCTCGCTATTAGTTCTATTGTTAAAAAATTAAAACTAGTGTCAAACACCCGGCTTTTCAGGGCGTTTCCGTATAAGATTAAACTTCAATGCCACAATGGTAGTAAAAGGTTGGTCTTGAAGTTGCTTTTGCTGTTGCTGTTGCTGTTGCTGTTGCTGTTGCTGTTGCTGTTGCTGTTGTTAGGGTTGTTGTTGATGTTGTAAGGGTTGCTGTTGATGTTGTAAGGGTTGCTGTTGTTGTTGCTGTTGTTAGGGTTGCTGTTGATGTTGTTAGGGTTGCTGTTGATGTTGTTAGGGTTGCTGTTGATGTTGTTAGGGTTGCTGTTGATGTTGTAAGGGTTGCTGTTGCTGTTGATGTTGTTAGAGTTGCTGTTGATGTTGTTAGGGTTGCAGTTGATGTTTTTGAGCTATCCGGGTGATGTGTTTGAAAGTTATTGTTTGTTAATTTTCTGCTTAAATACAAGTTATCGCGTATTATACATTTCTTCTAATTGAACGGGCTATCAATGATGTCTAATTATAAAAATTGGATCTATTATATAAAACCACTAATAAATGATATACCTAAGAACTCGATAATACACTATGTATAATTGTGATTGCGCTTAAAGTCTCACCTACGCATATTTCCTGTTTAAACTTAATATTTTATAGCTTAAACTTCGCATGAGAGAATACACAATTTGATGGATATAGGACTATTGTTTCAGCCACCTATGTTGGCATTTTCAAAGTAATAATTGCGGACATGTTTTCGCCCATACGGTGTCTGTGTGATGGTTTCTTTCTTTTCTTCCTCAAAGCTTTGGCATCATGTTCTTGTTTTTTTGGCATGTATCAACACTGGTTTCGATACATCGTTTTAATCTGTTTCACTCGGTGTCCCCGTGCAAATGGGCGAGGGCTAAACCACTCCCGAAAAGTTATACGAGCCTTTTTTGATTTATTGTCATTTTGTGTGATTTTTCTATCATTTTTTGTGATTTTTTGAGGTGATTTTTTATTTTTTATTTTTTTCTTGAAAAAAGTGTACAAGATTTTTTTGAGTGATTTACCCCGTGCAAATGGAAACGGCACCTCTACATAGAAGTGAACTTTTGAATGCTCTTATATCAAGAACACGCATGTCTTTATGGCCCACTGAGACCCATCCCAATTGGAAAAATAAAATACAAAGAGCCACCCACAGAAAATATGATGAACGAACGATATTTTTTTATGACCATGCTGGAAAGATTAAAAATTAACTTCATTGAGCTTTAGGTACCCATTGGGACACAGATACGGTAATATTTAAAATATTTTCTTCGTTCACTCAAAATAGAGTTTTCAAATTCTTTAGGGCATTGATTATAGGATTCCTTATGTACTGTGATTGGATTTGATAAACTTGTCTCATAGAACCATTCATTTTGTTAATTAAAAGTTCAGGTCAAATTAAAATTGGTGACGAAATTGCCCTACTATCTCGTTTGTATATCAGGTCAGTGAAAAAAACTTATGTTAGAAAGAATCCGTTAAACGATTTTGACTTCCTCCTTTTGTGCACTCTGGTCATTTTTTATTGACATTTTGATTTCGATTCGTACTCACAATCTCGAGTGTATATAGTATCTATATAGATCTGTAGAACTTTAGAAATTTGTTCTTTCCTTCAAGGTTTATGTATAAATGGTCACTTGTTGGTAGCATTTAGGGGTAGGTTTTTAAGGGCCAGGGGGCTACTGACATTATGGTCCGACGGGAGTGTGCCACTGGAGAAAACTCTGACCAATGCGGGACCAGCGGCACCAGCGGCACACCCCTTACCCTTTTCTTGATCAAACTTAATCAAACTCCTATAATTTGAAAACTCATGTAATTTGAACAAATGTTCTGGTCCCCCGGGAACTCGAATTACATGAGTTCATTTATTCAGATAGAAATGTCACAGTTCTCCAGGATGCTTGTTGCATATGGTCCGCTGATTCAGGTATCAGGTTTGTTATGTTTTATTACTCTTCACTGTATGGTACTTTATTATAGATTGGCTTAAACTCAGCTTGAATAGAAACGAATGTATATATATAGTGACTATTTCTGTATTTCTGATTTCTTTGAGAAAAAAAAGTTTAGCAAAAATTTTAATAGTGGATTGGAAATATTTTGTTTTTGTTGCGGTATTTTGGAGATAAATGATCACTTTTGAGTACAACTTATTTATTTGTCTATAGTTTTCTTACGATAAGTTAAGATCCTATTTGATTGGCTTAATATCAGCTGAAAAAAGTATATATGACTATTTCTGATTTCTTTGAAAAAGGCAGGAAGTTTAGCAAAGATTATAGTGACTTGGAAATAAATTTAAATTTTGTTGCGGTATTTTATGGAGATAATTGATTCTTTATTTGTCTACAGTTTTCTTACGACAAATTGAGATCCTATAGAGAGTCGAGTGTTATGATATAAAAGGTTTTAGTGGCGGATACACAAGGTTTTCCACATTTTTAACGGAGCAGAGTGTTGCATTTCTATTTGGAATTCCTTTTATGGAAGTCAACACCCTCCGTCAAAACTTTCGAGTACCTTCTGTATCCACCTCTGCCGGTTCTTAATCCTCCATCTAAATCTCATCAACCTGTCGAATTCAAACTTACAAGTGCATTCATTTTGCCTTACGGAAACACCTAAAATAGAGGGCAAATTCCGGATTTGACGTAATGCTAACTCATGCATTTTTTTATGCGTAGTACTTCGAATCGCAATTATCCTCACATGTTGATAAGGGAATATTTGTCAAGCAATTTAGAAATTTGATTTAGCATTGATTATTATAAAACAAGAAAAAATTAATCGATGAATTTGACAACGGAACAGTATGGTGTAATGACTGTGTGCTTGTTTTTTTGTTACGCATCCAAGCACTGTGACTAAGTTTTCCGTAGTAAAGTAGTCTCTTAAGCGACTTCGGAGAACAAAGCATCAAGCATCAAGACAAAAATGTGTATTTTTGAGCGAGACTTTTATACTAAAGAAAGACGTGGTCTCAAATTGGAAGATTGATTATATGTTTCCGAGGGTGAATCTTTTTGGTTTTCAGGATGGATGTGATTCAGAAGAAGAAAGGGGCTCGTTTTGATTGATAGAGTTTTAACCTTTAGCCACCGCTGTATTTTTTCTCATTTTGTTTCTCTTCTTTTCCATGAATTTCGAACTTCAAAGGCAGATTGTGATCACAGTGATAGGTTTCAGGAAATAGTTTTGGTACCACTGAAAATCCCTTTGTCTCAGCTTTCCAAAATAACTGGTACATTTTGGCTGAAAAGCAAGTAGTTTTGAGCTATGGCCAATAAGCTGAGGGTTGTAAAATGGTTTTTTTAGACGTGCAATGTACTGTCTTAAGGGCCAAGCATATTGAATTATGAGCTAAAACTAGCAATTAGCAAAAGCTATGAATGCCCCGCGCGCAGAGCTCATTTAGCCCAGAGGAGTGGCCTTGATATCTCCCATGCTCCTGAGAAAA
>JAUJPO010067690.1:0-12164 GCA_032270745.1 Tiaropsis multicirrata
AAAAAGGTTTTTCTCAGGAGCATGGGAGATATCAAGGCCACTCCTCTGGGCTAAATGAGCTCTGCGCGCGGGGCATTTATGGCTTCAGCTAACTGCTAGTATATATTAGTTAAATAGGTTGTAAAATCAACCTAAAAATGCCCCGAAAAATGTGACATTTGACTTGCTATTAAACTTTCATAATTTTAATTACTTAATAATAATTTAATTACTTAAATAATAAGTGTTATGCTGAGAAGTTCAAGTTCAACTAGGTTTTATAAAATTGGGGAGTAATTTCAATGAAAATAGTGGGAGAATCAGATAATACCAAAACATAATACCAAACCACCCATTACTCATGTAACAACAACATAATGCCAGGTTCCTCGTGCCTCTGAAATTGTTTTATTTTTACCAAGGATGTGTTTATAATAATATAATGCATTCAATTCTTGAGATTCGGTTAAACGTACGCGCAGCTGTCATTGCGTCATTGCGTCGTTGCGTCATTGTTAATCAGGATAAGTCCCATTTACACTCTCTACTTCTGCATCGCCAGCGTATCCATCAAGGCTCGTCAAATCTTGCATAGAAAACGATACAAACAAATTAAAAACAGGATGTTCCTCGTCCAAAGGTCTCGTAATTTGACTTTCTTCACAGCTCCGCCGACGTCGGTAACTTCTCATACTACTCCTGGATATCGTGCAGCCTTCTGTATTTTCGCCAAGCAGATTTTGCTGTTCTGCAGAATGGGAAATGCTACTGCTTTCTATAGACGCTTGGTGAAGCACCCGTTGAGAGTTTTGGCTATTGTCTTGGCAAAATGCAGACCCGTTTGTCGATGGAACATCCGTACTAAGTCTCCGTGTAGGGTTGAATTCCATGTCTTCGTGGTACCTGGAGGACGTATCGGAATCAGTTTCAAAACGGTTATCATTATCTCCGAATCGGGCTTCTCGGATCATTGATAGTGGTTTTTTAGTAATTGCATGTCTAGGACTCCAGTCTGCATCACTACTGGAGCGGCTCACGTTGTCTGCTCGTTGTCTTGTTTGATCCTGGATATACCTCAGTTTGAAGGTATCATGATAATCTACCATGCTTCCATTGGGTGCTTCTGTGTCACTTTTGTCAGTACTGTACGCTGAGCTCGGCGTCGACGCCGCTGAGCCCATACCGTAAGATGAAGAAAATGCTCTATCTCGTTGGTATGTATTCGATTTGAGAGTTGGTCCCTGGAAATGCCTATCCAAAGGGTCATAGGTGGTTTCATTTGGTTGCTGTGGTTGGCTTATTGTTGGAGACGGGGCAAATGTTCTGTTAGGGTTTTGTAGTTGGTTTTGATTTTCGATCTGCGTTCGTTCGTCTGTTCCTTCTTCGATTCCGTAAAGGTTAGGTTCTAAGAGAAAAAGAAAATATTCGATTAATTCAATTGTGTGCTGTTGGAGGCTTCTAGTTGAACTTGTTGTTTAATGTTTTCTTCGAGACCAATCAGAACAGAGAAAAGAAAAGACGTGCACTGCTCCCGCCAAGTGTCGGAAACGGCTGAAACTTTTGATGAAATTACGAATCGATATTCGTCTGCAAAGGAGAATTTAGTGGAAGGAATAAAAGCATGTTACTTTTATAATAAAGCTTAAGGCTTTTTGAATTTGAGTAACATGACAACAATACTCGACCTCGTACCCAGGACGATTGGTTCTTTTATATAAAGTGTTGCAAATGCTTCTCACTCGAAAGTGAAGGTTAAAGTGACCCTGGGTTCGAGGTGGATATATATTGCATTAAGAAAGAAGTGCACAGTCTTGGTATAAAGATAAACTTACTTTTGTTCTTACTAGGTAAAGTTCCAAAAAATTTCCCAAAAAAAGTGGGTCGTCTTTGTTTACCAACCGTCAGTGTTTGTGAACGTTTTAGATTCCCGCCTTCGTGATTGGACGCGCCACTCGCCCCATTCCCCTCAAAATGAGGATCTTGTCTGCCAGGAAATAACTTTGGATCTTCAAGACAAGCATGAATATCTGTAGTGTTCAATCTGCCCCTTGAAGCTGTGCTCCAACTACCTGTTGAGCTTTCAATTGTACTGTGAAAAGATGAAAATGTTGAATTAAAAAAAAATGTTAAACATGTTCCTCTCATATTTATCTTTCTAATTTTTTTGAAAAATGAAAATTTTGGTTGAAGCTGGATGTTCTTATTTTCCAAATATTTTCAGCATCAGGGGTAATAGATATATGAGCCTAAATAACAAAGAAAAATGCATTGTCTCGGGAGAAAACACATTTGATTAAAGCGTGAAAAATCCTCCCAGTTTTTTTAATTTCAGCCTTAGTACGTTCTTAAGATGTTCTTTCGAACAAATCTCAGCCTGAATGATCTTATAAAACATGTTCTTATAAAATAAGATTTGACTATTTTCAATGTTTGAAATGTTTGAAAAGTTTCTTACCTCATGCTACTACTGCGCGTGCGTAATGGCCTGTGGTGTCTTTCATGTATTTTGTTCTGAGTTGAGAAAAGAGAAAAACCTCACTATCATCATCATTAAGTAATAATTTATTGGAAAGTCACGTGGTTACCTTAAAGCTGTTAAATTCCTCCCAACAGGTACAAAACGTTATTCCAACATGGTTTCTACGTAGTAAACACAAAACGCCATTACAAATGCATGACTACTCTAGCAGACAGCAAAATATTTTCACGGAGATGATTCAATGGGTTAATTTTCCTTACCTCTGTAACAAAGCGGTCCGTTCTTTCTTTCAACGCAGCCACCCATTCATTGAAATCTTCGAACGATTTCGTACACAGAAACCAGGTCCTATCTTCAGAGACGATTCGTAGAACGAAGGGGTAACCGTTCTTTGGTTTCTTTGAGATGGCCAACACTTTGACTTCCATAAGATTGATCGTTCCTGAAATAAAAGTGGAGAAAGTTTGTAATCTGTAAAGCTCGTTTTTGACGGAGGTCCCAAAACTGAGCTACTTCAAAATTTGATATTTAAAGTCAATAACAAAAAAAACGAGAAAGGTTGGAACTACAATTCTGGCATCTAATGTTTGGCAAAAATCATGTACCAAAACTTGATGAAAATCAGTCCCCCCGTCCCTCAAACCTTTGCGTAATAGTCCTATAACATTGAAAAAGGGGGTCTGGGGGCCATTTTTGAAAAATGTTGCTTTTTTGCCAACATTAAGTGCCTGAATTGTAGCTATTCATTGAGCTTCCGAAAAAATAAAATCTATTTCCAAAATTGGTGAAAATCTAACCAATAAATTTTCCACTTTTTTTTTGTTCGTTTTCATTATCAAAATAAATCAATTCCAACTCTCGACCCCCATCATTAAAACTGTCATACAAGACAAACCAGCGATATTTCCATCTTGCCATATGCTGTTTTTTGAGAGGAGGTGATTTCCATAAGTAGCCTGATTGGACTATACACACTGGATTTAATGTTGGCATTTTTTGTTGTTTTTCTGTTTTCGTACTTTTATGATTTGAATACCTGAAATTCAAAGGTTCATAAGTTAAAATATTATTGCTTAGATTTCGTTTCATATCATGTATTTCACTTTTTACACCCTGGTCAATAATGTTAAAATTAAATTTCTAAATTTCTCTCAATTTCCTACCCTTACAGTTTACTTTTCAGAACCTCGAAAAACCTCCTCTGAAGGCCGTACGCTACGCATTCCGTATTTCGGACCATATGAGTCCCCCTGTGTGGAAAAATCATGTTTGTAAAACTTTCAATTTTTTTCTCAAATTCATGCCTGGCTCTTTGAGAACTTACCTTTAAGGGCCCAACATACCATAAGCCGGACCATATGAATCTCTCCTCCCCGCAAAAAATCATGTCCGCGTCCATATGATTACTAGCGAAACTTATTTCTTTCCACTGCAAGAAATATTTTACAACGACAGGTCGAAAAGAAGGTAAAACCATTGCTACCAAATTTGCTTTGAGAAAAAGTTTTTCTGTAACATATAATTCATCTGCCAAATTGAGACCATGTCGTTCTTTAGTACGAAAGTCTCTAAAAGTTGCTTGAATAAAAGAGACTAATTTTTGTCTCAATGATTCGTTCTCCAAACTCGTTTAAGAGACTTTACTACGGAAAACTTCAATGGGCTCAAAGATCGTCATTGAGGTATGAATTTGAAAAGGATACCAAATCAATAGAGAGAGCTTATCAAGGAAATCACAATTTAGAATAAAGAGACATAAAACCGAACGGGGTTATCAAAAAACGGAACTTTTTCCACTGGGGGTGCGAAGATCTATTGTTCTTTGTTCGAAATATTGGTGGAGATGAGACATTTATGTTGATCAAAATTTAGTGGGGATATCAAAAGTTTTACGTTTTTCAATGGGGATGGGCCTTTCTCCAGTGGGGACGAATTTCATTGCTATTTTTTCACCGGGGACAATTTTTTGGACCTGTTTTTCCAGTGGGTAGGGGTCCCACCGGGTCTGCGAAATGGGGGTATATTAGAGGACAATAGTTAAAATGAAATTTAATAAAAGCATCCATTAAACGTTTCTTCTTCTATGTGCTTAGGTAAAGGCTCATTCTCTCTAAAGCACTTATTTTCAAACTAGCCTTTTTACATAATTTATGCGAAGGAAGTCATCAAACGAGCTCCTCTTTCACATTTAGGGATAATGTATCATTACCAATATTTGCTATTAACTGACATTTATCAACGTATCTATAAATGTAAGCTTTTCTTTCACAGGTTGACAGTGATGCCTACAAATATTGTAAGGAGGGCACCGACCCCGAATATTTGGTCAAATCCCATATTGATAAGTTTATCGGTAAGTCGAGAACCATTCTGGGACAAAGCTGTACTATTTTCATTAATGATTTGTAGTTTTAAAAAAAACGAAGCACTTGAGGCTAAGGCGATGCTGTGATAAAGAGACACAGCGTTATTTTAAAGCAGGGAGGTTAGGTGGGTGAAAAGGTTGTTTTTCCAATTTGTAACCGTTTGAGCTGATTTTTTCAACGATAGTCCCGATTTGACTGAGTTTTGGCTGCGGAGGAGAATTTAGATTTTTGGATTTTTACTTATTCTTTTTAACTCTTAGGTTATGGTGTATTCGCGACAAAAGATATCGGACCACATTCCTTCCTTTGCGAGTATCCAGGAGAATTGATTTCAGAAGAGGAACGATACCAAAGAGAGAAAGTTTATGAAGAGCAAGGGTTGGGGAGCTACCTGTTCGACTTAGAATGGGACAAAACCAAGTATTAGTAAGTTTTACAAAGCATGTTTTCTTGCTCCATTGCAACAACATATAAAAATGATGGACAAACATTTTACTTCAAGTTATCCAAACCAGCTTTGTTACGGTTGTAAAAGTTTAAACAACATTTTACAGCGTAAAAAAAGTGCATTATCTAAAACCATCCTATCTACGCAGTTTGTCAGCGGCCATAGTCAAATGCAAATGGTATAGCATCCGGCTACGATACGCAAGTTTGTGGGTTCGAATCCCAACCAGGTCTTACCTAGGACTTGAAAAATTGTCATGACACAGTTATTATCTTTTCATCTCATGAATAGATAATACTTTGTCATTAAGGGCTCTGAACATGTGAAAAATCGATTTTAAAATTTGAATATAAAACCTTTTGTTTTCACCTTCTTGACGTATTTAGGAACAGACTGCTTTTGAAAAATCTTTTTTAATTAATTCTATCATGAGTAATTAAAAAATCAATGAAGCATGGACCTTTTAAAGGACGTGATAAAGACGTTAATCATGTACTTTTCACAAAAGTGATTAATAATACGATGGGGGAAAAAGCTTTTTCCGTCAAATGTGTGAAAAGTTATGACTGAAAATTATGAGTGAAAAACTGACGAAAAACCACTACTTTCAAGATTTTGAGACAAAGAAACTGTTACAAAAATTTTCCACAAATCTATTTTTAGTTCCAAAGTAGACACGTCATCTGAACCAAAAAGAAAATTAAAATGTTCATTTTTCACCGAGATATAAGGTCTTCAAAGTTGAAATACTCTTCTTAGCAAACAAGTCTTAAATTTCTTCTTCGTCAATTTTTCTTCGTTGCGATTTTTATATTTTTAAATGTAGAAATGATTGGCTTAAAAAATACGAAATACTTTTACTGGCCTGTATAACGTTCAGATTAACATTTAATGTATAATAAATTACGACAATTCACTATGGTCAAACCCCTTTAAAAAAAATTATAGCGGAAAGGGCCCTGAGGGCACCACAATTGTTTTATCCAATATGATGTAAACAAAATGACTAAAGTGATGCAAGCAATAACAGAAATGTCAGAATACACCGCGTGCATAAATTTGGCTAATTTTCTTGTTTAATTGTCTTTTTTTTACGCTACACGGGTCGCAGTAATTATTTGATACCAGTTCTGTGTTCAGGTTTCGCCGAAAATCATTGTTTAACATAGAGAAAGGAAGTATAAAATCTACTTTCACCATGCTGAATCTGTTGGTATTAGCTATAATTGTTTCATAATAATTTGATGTCAATGAAAGTGTGGGTGGGAATAATTAACCGTTATATATTCTAGAAAAACAGGAGAACGAAATAGGAAACAGGACAAAATGAACCAACGAAATTTACTCTACTATATATTCCTGGAACAAGTGAAATAATTAGATGTTCACTTGTTACACACAATATACAATGTGCCTTCTACTCTAGCAAAACTCTGAGAAGACAATTGTCGAAACCAAAAGACACGGACATGTTCCTACGGATAAAAGGAATAATGTTGTATACAAAATACCGTGCAAAGACTGTAATGCCACTTACATAGGTGAATCCATTTGGTGTCAGATATAAAGAACATAACAGAGCTGTACGGAATGGGGATACAGATAAAAACGAAATATTTTAACACTAATCGTAACCAGCAGATTTAATAATAAAGCAAAACATAACCTGTAGTATAAAAACCTATATCAGGACCGTAAAATCCAACCAAAAAATATACCAGAAGTAGCAACATAGTCAGTAGCACTTTCATCGACACGCATCTACCAATCCCTGGTGGGTGGGGGGGGGGGTCACTTATATGGTACGACCTACGGTATGTGCAGGCCTTAAGGGTATGTTTTTCAAGGTTCTGACAAAATCCAGGTACACTGTAAGGGTAGGGAATATGAGAAAAATTTGAAATCCTTTGCTAAAACCGGGGGAAAATGCTCGAAAAATGCACTGTAAGGGTCGGTTTTTCGACAAATTTTGCATTGGACTGTAAAGGTCCAACTTTTAAATCGAGTGACCCCCTGGGACCAATTTGCAAACTCAAATGAATCTAACTTTATTTATTAAATTGTTCAACTCAATATTGAACTTTATGAGATCTCTATCCAAAAAAGAATGAATTTCTTCACGAAATTTTACTATTAGTACCCTAACTCAAACGTCTAAAGTCAGACATTCAGTAGATTCCCCTAAATCTATCACCACTATCAAAATTGAAAAAATCATCAACTCATTCATCATTAGAATCACCAGAACTACCAATTGGACCAGCAAGCAGATTCACCACAAGAACATCACCTCCGGCAGCGTAATTATGACTATCAATCATACTGCACCAAGTGATTCACCAGATAAATCATGAAACAGAATCAACAAAAACACTTTAATCTTCACTTTCACTTTCACTTTCAATAGAACCTTTAAGTGGTTACTCACAACTATTAATTGAACCAGAAGGAACACTATTTGCACCAGGAGATTCAGCAGATATATTAAATTTACCATCAGCTTCTCATACATCTGAGCACAACAAACCCCATGTTGAACGGACCTACCTGACAGTATGAAGGTCAGAAAACCCGATCGCGTCCCTAAAAATTGATTTTAGCCTACTTGACGTATTCTGGTCTGTAAAATACGTACGAAAAAAATGTAAAATATTATGTTACGAGATTTCTTTTTTTGATTTTTATGTGATTTATTTGTTTTTCGTTTTATTTTTTTGAATTTTTGATTGTTTTGCTCGAAAAAAGCGTATGAGATTCTTTGAATTATTTTGACCCCTCGTATAGGAGATCAACAAATTTGAATTTTATTTTTACAATTTCTTAAATACAGTTAAGTACCAAGGGACTTGGATTGTGATTTGACGGTAAAAAACTTTCTGCTTCTCTCAGACCAGATTTATATTTTAACCAAAAGAACATTTGAAAAGACTATTCCGGGGAGAGGAAAAATGTTACTTCTGAACGATATATCTTTGGAAAATAGCTTCTAAAAAACCTAACAGAACCCCCAGGAGAAAATGCCATGCGCGTAAAAATCATTTTCAATTCAGATTTACGCCACGTAACGTCAAAAGACATAAGGGATTGCAGTGATTGGAGTGCTTTACTCAGAAATGACTCAAAGATTCAAAATGAATCTCTTACGAGATTTACGTAAACACTACAAAAACTTTAATCCTATTTACTTGATGAGGTCAAAAAACGCCCCCTACAATTGTCAACGAAGTCGTGTCAAAATTTCTCATTTTATTGATTTTACTCATACCAAGTTCATCTCAAAAGGTAGTTTTTGTCGATGCCAGATCTATCATTATTTAAACCAAACACTTAACTCATATTTTTAGACATTCCATCAAATGGGATATATATTACCAAATTGGATGGAATATAACACTAGCATTATTAGAGTTTGTTTACATAATTTAAATTTCAGGAATTAAACTAAGAGTAAAAGTCCGTGGATGGCTGGCCTTGCAGCCTCTTTCAAAAGGGCAAAAAGGGTAAAAATGCAATGGGAGGGATTTATGAGAGGGAGTGACGTCAGGTCAATTCCTCAAAATGCGGTCTAAAAAACAGGGGTACCTATATTACACCCCCGTTTCACAGACCCGGTGGTACACCCTACCTACTGGAAATACAGGCCCGAAAAATCGTCCCCAGTGCAGTGGAAAAAGAGCATAAAAATTCGTCGCCACTGGAAAAAGGCTCATCCCCATTAAAAAAGGTAAGAACTTTATATCCCCACAAAATTTCGATCCACTTAAATGTCTCCACCAATTTTTCGAACAAAGAACAACAGAATTTCGTATCCCCAGTAGAAAAAAATCTGTTTTGGATAACCCCCTGATAACAGGGGTGTATATATATTCCAAAAAAGAATTCAACTTGGTGAGAATTTAATTTAGGGGTTATTCACAGACACAATAGATCTAAGATTCTCTACCCTTCAAGTAGTAGTGTAATAACGGTAGATTTATTGGACATGTCATCTGATGCAACAATAATTTAACAATACCGTGCATAAATTGTGCATAATTTAGCCAATTTTCTTATTTTAATTATTTTATAATTATGAAACATTGCCGGTTGATCATTATTTATAAATTTTATTCGTGTTTAAAAGGCTTTGACTAATAAGGAAGAGCTTAAAATGCAATTTGGCTGTTTACTCTAAGAGTGCAATTTTCCATAAAGACTGCTGGTCTAAGCTTACTATTTCACAATAAATTGTTTGCGTGGTTTGATTGATGGCCATCAAACTCTTTTTGGGACTGTTTTGAAATGATGTCCTCGTTAATAACTTGACGTAAAAATTTGGACACCTTGCTAGAATGCAAAATAAACAAAAAATCAATTCCGATTTGGATTAGAACTAGCAAAATGCCCCCATCAATTTCACAGATAACTTTTCGGCATAAGCTATGAGAACATATGCGAACATATGATGTCTATAGTTTCTCAGTATAAAACTGATGGGATTAAGCATGATAGAGACTAAATATAATATCAAGGATATCCAGGGGGTGATGTTTCAAAATTTTTAATGTCCTTGGATATCCAGGGGGTAAGAGCTTGAGGACCAAAGATATCCAGGGGGGTCAAAACTTTCAGCACGGATATCCAGGGGGGTTGGTGTTAAGAAAAATCGACATCCTCAACAGTGGGAATATGGATTTTTTCTGGAAATTAATGAATTGAACTGTTTAAGAAACACTAGTTGATGTTTCTTGATTCAATAACCCAGACTTACTTAACTCAAAGACACAGTCTGCGATTGTGCTAAAAACAACAAAAGAACTTTGGCCATACATGATATACATTAAAAACACTAATAAAAAGTATTTACGTAAAAAAGACCATTACTTGTTTGAAAAACGGAAAAACGGGGAAAAGGAATTAAACGGAAAAACGGAAAAAACAACTTGAAAGTGAACTTAAAATGAAATGAAATATGAAGAAGAGTTTGATATACGGGCTTCTTGTATTATTCATCTTCCAATTTGAGACCACGTCATTTTTTAGTACTAAAGTCTCTAGACATCGCTTGAATAAAAGAGACAAAGGTTCGTCTCGATACTTCGTTCTCCAAACTCGTTTAAGAGACGGAAAACTTGGGTCTCAAATTGGCAGGTCTACAACCTCTTCTGTTTATGTATTTTTTAGTGCACACCATGTCGTGAAGGTGTTGGATGGATGAACAAAATCATGGCTCGATTTGGTAAGTTTTTAGATTCATAATAAGCTGTGAAAGGTGGTTTGTTTGATTCACATATCGGGTGACTCAAAAAAAACTTCACAATTTTGGCGACTTCTTTGGGCCGAAAAAAAATGAATCTAAAGTTACTTTATGTAGAAAGAGGATAGTCTGACTTATATTTTGAGCTTTAGTTTTTTAAGCTTAGTCTAGTAGTTAAAAAGTTATGAGCTTGCAAACCTACTTTTTGAAAAGTGCAAAAACACGTCAAAAAAGGGGTATCAAATTTTCAAAGTCTTCATGAACCACGACTCGGGATTAAAACTGGGAAGTCTTAATTTAAAATTTAATAAAATGTTGCCTACCATGGTCAGGAAACGAGCAAACCTTGGCATTTTAATGGTCGAAAACTGTCATTTTAGTCTACATTTATTTTGATAGCATTTTAAGAGAGAGATTCAATAAATAAATTCTCAACTCATTAACGAAACATTACTCTGCAAAAAATTTCACTTTTTTAAATCAACTTGAGTGATAATAATGGGCCACACATTTAAGTGAAAGTGAATTTCACTTTAGTGAAAGTGAATTTCACTTTTTAAAATCAATGATAACGATGGCCTACATGGCATATCGTTTACAAATTTAGTTCAATTTTAGTTAATTTCTTATTAAAAAACGGGTTGGTAACGATGGGCCACCATATAGATGCCTCCGTTATTAAGGTGATACTTAATAATTATCGAATTCATTTTATTATGTATTTTTTTTAGTCGAAGGAAAAGCTAAACAAGGAGAAATTGATATGTTATGGGTAAGTTTTTCTAAAGATATTGTCTTTATCCGCACACCTACTAATGAATGTACAAACTCTTATAAAGTTGTTATTGACCAAAGTCAGTGTAAAAAAATTCCGGTCTGGTATACTTGTCTTTAGTTTACATTTTGAACTTGCACACGAAAATTGATTTGTTTTGTTCACTTTTTGACCATGCAATTAAAAAACAAATCAATCCCAAGAGAAGATATTGGTAACGTGATCAATAAATAAGTAAGCAAATTGACATTTGAAGTTCATGACAAAAAGTTATATCGATTGCCAGACCAGTGAATTTTTTGCTGACTATATGTTATGACGCCTTCAACTCTCTTCGTGTTTAAAGGAGGTGAGCAAACAAATTGAAGGACATACTATTTGTGCACTCGGTGATGGTGCAGCATGGCCTGTACAAGTAAGTAATCATGTTGTTTTACACCCATGTTGAGTCCGATTATTTTCGACTGTCCAATCGTTGTCTGTCCGGGTAGATTTTTTGGTACCGCGGAATCTTTTCTACGGACACATCCCAAAAAGGCCGGATGTTTGCCACTAGTTTTATCGTAAATAATTCAAAACTGCAGTAGACTCTCGCTAATTCGAATTTCAAGGGGGAAATAATTTATTCGAATTACAGAGAGATTCGAATTATAGAAAGTCGCTCTAATTCGACTTATCGACTTAGATAATCAAGCTAGAAATCGAATAACAGAGAGAAATTAGAAATATCAAATTCATTTTCGATCGAAATACGATCATTAACAAATTCAAAAACAAAAAAAAATTAAAAATCAGATAAAAACATCGAATGTTCAAAATGAGAATTTCGAATTTTCAAAAACATATGAAATGGAAATTTCGAATTTTTCATGGCATTCGTA
>JAUJPO010067701.1:0-12164 GCA_032270745.1 Tiaropsis multicirrata
GTAAGATTTATATAATGTGAGCAGAGATTTTCTTGGTACATGTTTGCGAAGTCTATTAATGAGGCCAATACCCTTATATTGGCCTTTTTCACTCACTCTTTAAACTTTAACTTCGACGGTGGCCCAGTGGTTAGAGTGTTCGCCTCCCGTTTGCAAGGTTGTGGGTTCAATCCCCAGCCGGGTCAGACCAAAGACTTGAAACTGGTACTCGAGCACTCAGCATCAAGGTATTAGAGCGAGGGTAAGTTGAGAAATCCAGGGGAAGGAGTGGCGCCCTCCCCTACCTTCGGATAGATAGCTAGCGAAAAGGGAGCCTTCGGGTCGCCCTCGACTGCGGTCGCAAACTTACTTACTAAACTTCAACAAGTATATTTATATTCATTTCAGGCCAGGAGGACGATTTGAAAATGTTAATAAAGTGCAATTTCTTGTTGCCCAACTGCTATAATTGCATTCCTCAGCAGCACTTTTTTAGGCTTTTTTGGCATTCGAAACCCATGAATATATAATTTGACGGAATTTGGACGGATGTTATGTAACTAGGGCGTATTTATTTTTATTCTTTTGCGGCAATGTGGATGGCTTCTAAGAAACAAAAGACGTTGAACGTCCATTTAAGTTCACAAGTCCGTGCTTTTTCTAAAGATGATACAGTGAATAGAGGTGTCAATAATAAATGAGGTATTATATCACGTGACATGCTTGTTATTATGCTATCACCTCTTTCTTTTATAAAAACGATTTCATAAGAACATCGAGCCTTAGATGATTACAATTTGAGCATGGCCATGAAAGCTTTGGACGAAAGGGAATCATTTTAGGCATATATGAGTGGGGTAGGGTAGGGAATTAGAGAAAATGTGGATCAAAGTTAAGACCCTCGAGCGTAATTTCCTGGTTCTTATAAAAGAAAAAGAGTGTATGATTCTGATCTATAATTTAATTCTAAGAACAATCCAAAATCGAAGAAAACTAAATAACGAATTCACACTCGGTGAGAGTTGGTTTATTTATGACGAATATTTGATATTATTTTGATGTTGTTGCTATTGTTGCGGGAGGAGTAGTGAGGGAAAAATATGGTCCCCTTAGCAACTGTTTCCATTCTGGTGGGAATAAGATACAATTTTAGAAAAGTTTAAAAGGTTAAATGTTAAGAAGAAGGAGGAGGAATTGGGAAATTTTACTTTGTGAATATTTTGTATCAATTGTTGAGTTTGTTCAGAGGAAGCAAGCGTTTCACCACCACTGGTCTCTACCTTACTGGATTGAGCTTCTCGCTATTTTTATTTCTCCATTTTTTTCAACTAATCTGCCATGTTGTTCTGTTTTTAAAAGAAGAAGCCTTTCGGACTCGGAAACGACATGGCGGTATTGTTGTCAAAAATGGACACGCGTTGTCATGGAAATCTATAAGAATGTAATCGATCTAGTGGATTAAAGTTGAGATCAGTGAATTTCAATAAGTAGTGCCTTTAGACCTTACCTGGTACTAGTTGTAGAAATTTTCTTTCGACACGCTAAAGCTCTGAAGGTCATGAGAATTTTCAACATCTGGAAGGAAACATATACGGAATATGGCCGGACTGCGCTTTCAAATTGCGCTGTGTAAGAGGTATTCATTTGAGTGCTAACCACGCGCTGCACTAAAAATAGAGCGGCAACATTAAAGGACGACTTCCGTTCCTCTCCGATGGTTAATGTGGCCCGCTCCTTCCTTCAAAGCTTTAGCGCGGGCGGCCGCCAAACCACCATCGGAATATCAGATAGCTTCAGATCGGGCGATCTAAACTAAAATTTCATGTGAACGTTCTCTTAGAGTAACGTACTAATTACCAAAGCTCTATAGAAATGAAATACTTTTTCTCCAATTTTCGTTTTTTTCATTTTTAATGCGTGGGTTTTTTGGAAAGTACAGTATGCAACAAAAAAAACATGTATAGGGAAAATGAAAATTTTAAGATGATGAAAAAGAAAAATTAATAACTGTTAAAAAAAAAGTTATTCTAGACTTGTTAAATGCTTAATAAGAAGAAGAATGTTTAGTTAGATGAATTGATAATATTTTAGAACCGCAAGATTTTGAGGGAAAAAAAAGAGCAAAAAGAAAAATAGTTTTGGTAGGGAAATTGAAGAAGAAAGAATTCTTTTTATCATTGAAAAAAAAACCTGTATTGTTATAGAGTTGGTTTACTGTTATGTTTTATGGGGGAGTTCTTCCTTCCTTTTCATTTTCGTCATCATCTTCAAATTTTTGCAGTGAAGTTGCGCAACAGAAATTGTCCAACAACTGTAATATATATTAGTACTCTGTAGTTTTTTTAGTTTTCATTGAAATTATTCTTTATTTTTTCCAAAAGGCTAATATATTGTTTTTTTGACACCACACAGATAATAGAATATATATATCTTGCATATATGGTATATGGATATATGGATTCATTAAAATGTTCCAATCAAGTTTTCTTCGGGGAGAGAGGGGTTGGCAAAATCGGGTACGGGGATGTGCCACCGTTACCTTTTTTGAAAATCTGATGTGTCTAATAGGGTCCCAAAATCGTCAAAGTCCAAAAAATATACTCTGATAGGGTCTGTTTGTCTCTGACGGGGTCCAAAAATCAGGCAAATTTGCTAAAAACTTGTCAAAAATTAGTGTCTCACAGGGTCCACTTTTCGAGCTTCGGGCACCCCCTTCCCCCCCAAAAAAAAAAAAAAGTTTTCTACTTTGGATTTAAATTTATGTAATTTTGAAAATTTAGTTTCAAAGAAAATATTTGGAAAATAGCTAGTGATTTTGTTTAACCTTGGAGACAGGTTGAAGACACCCCTCTGTGCCCTTAGTGGGTACCCAAAACCTAATTAGGTGGAAGTCGAAATTTACAAGCCCACTGGGTTGGATCAAATGGTAAAATCTGTTATATTTTCAATAGGGTGGCTCTTTTGTATTTCTTTGTCATACCACTGGGGCGAGAGAGAACTTCAGATTTTCCACTGGGTTGATATTTCTTTTCAATGGGGCGAAAAATGGGTCTTTTTGAGCAATTTTCTAATTGTGTGGTCAGTGGTGTGGATCACAGTGGATCACAAAGATGGAGTGGTTTAAAGTAACTTAATTCTTCTTTTTATATGATTGATCACCATATGATACAAGAAGCTTACCACATTTATAGTTGACTGTGCGTTACCATTTACTTAAATTTCCACCCAAAAAAACAAAAGTACAAAAGTATAAGGGAGAGTTTTGGTATTATTGATTATGATGATATGGCTGTATCTGGGACTTCTGAAACCCTCCTCCCACATTGATGACTATGCACAATCTAGATTTTTCTTCTAAATTCTTCAAATTGAAATGTTGAATTTGGTAATATGTATAAACTGAAAGCTATGATATTTAATGGGACTTGATGTATCATCAACAAACATGCAGCGAAAAGTAGTAGCCAGGAAAAAAGGCTTTAAGTGTTTTATTTAGTGAAGTGACCCAATTTAAACCTTCAAGTGCCAATGTTAGATATACTGTAAGGAAAGTCAGGTCTGCGCAACTGGCCTGGCTTTTAGAAAAACGCCCACCGCCGACCCGCCCTGCCTAAAACCAACCTCTAATTCCTTCTGGTTCATGAGATATTGGTGCTGGATAAAAAACTCTGGGTCAATAGATCTATGTACACAGTTTATGTATTACTTGCCAAAGACTACATATAACGAAAGCTGTTTCACGAGGTCCTCAGCGGTTTGTGTGATTGGGGTTCATTTCTTAAGTGGAGATGTGATTTTGGATTTTTTTTGGCTTGATTGTGTGATCATAAAAATTTGACCGCGATCGTGATTTCACAAAATTCTGGAGCGTAACGAGTGAGTGATTACATAAATCTTTCCACTGTATTGCGGAAATTGAGCTTTTCCAGAAAAATTCCGTATCCCCTCTGTTGAGGATATAGGATATCCAGGGGCGTCCGAAATTTTCAATATCCTAGGATATCCAGGAGTAAAAATCTGAAGACCAAAGATATCCAGGGGATGGGGGTTCAAAATTTTCAATATCCTAGGATATCCAGGGGGTAAGAATTTGAGGACCAAGAATAACCAGGGGGTTTCGAAATTTTCGCCACAGATATCCAGGAGGGTTGATGTTAAGAAAAATCGACATCCTCAACAGTGAGAATATGGATTTTTTTCTGGAAAAGCCCATGATTTGGTCATTTTGCGTGATTTGGTTGATCTGCTGGAGGCCTTTTTCATTATCCTTCAAAATCTTGATTCAAACAACGAACGTCATATTCATTTAAATATTTATTTACTTATTCCAAATAAAGAAATCACAGAATATTTAATGAATGATTATGCAAGGAGGATATGCGTAGTGAAAGTGAAAACAGAATATCGCTATGTGAAATAGAAATATATATCACTGTTTGACCTCACAACTATTGAGAATTTTGTGTTCTTTCAAGAACAATTTTAAGAAGGACCCTAAAAAAGTTTCGGTCACTGATTATTTTGAGCTCGATTTTGAGGGACTTCTTACTGCATGAAAGATGGTTTTCTAAAGTGATCCAATTGCATAGGTTTTACAGATAGAATGAGTTGGAGTTCCTTTTTTTATAGTTTAAGACGTAGAGACAGACAAACAGACAGACAGAATGAGACACTGACGTACAAAACAAAGAATTTGGGACGAAACAATGTGCAAGATAAGCAAAATATGTTGAGTGTTTAGACCTTGATGAGCGGGTTTAGTCAGTAAAGTTTTTTTCAATACCTCGTCTCCTTCTTACTTAAGAAGCTAGACTAAGGTCCAATGTGCTACGAGAAACCCGAAAAACGTCGGTGTGCCTCGCGAATAGTGTTGAGTCATCTAGGACATCTAGAACTAGGAGTCAATCAAAATAATATGAGAATTTTCCTTCTAAATCAATGACCAAAAAATGACCAATCAAATACATTTGTTTATTTTTAGAGTTGCCCAAAGTTACCAAAATAATTTTGAAATTTCACAATGTTTCTTAATGATTGATTCAGTATTCGTATAGTTGAATAGCGAGATTTATTTTTCTATTTATTTTGCTTTGCAAAATTCTATTTCTGTCTCACCACCCCCAAGGTGACACCAAACAAAAATATGTTTCAAATACCACAATCTTGTTTTATATTTTTAAGAATCATGAAATACGGGTTATTTCTCGACCTTATTATTTAAGCCTTAAAATGTTCTTATTTTGTTTGATTTCACGTTTTTCTTTTATAACAATACATTTTGTAAGAATATTCCCATGATGAAACTGGCCAAAAGGATAAAAATGTCCTAAAAAATAATATTATCTTAAATCTCTTTATGAAGGTCAAATTTATTTATTTTTGGAAATTACACGTTTTTTTAAAAGAACATTAAAATTTGAAGAAGCCTTCTAATGTTCTTAGCTTTTTTGGTTTCATGCTTTAAAATGTTTTTAAAATGTTCTTAGTGAAGTCTTTGAATTCATGTGTAAAATTTTTATTTCTATACTCTTGATTTTCCAAAGACTCCAAATGTTCTTAACATATTCTTAATTTTTGACCTCAAGCCGAACATAAGGATTGTATACTTTGTTCTTATAAAAAAAGTGTATTACTAATATATGGAGTTTTTCAGACTAGTCTGAGGCCGATAAAAATGATTTCGACCAAAAGGTTTAACTTACTATTATGAAAACAATACCACTACTGAATTGTTCTTGAATTGTTCCTAAAGTTTATTTGGCTTTTTTATTCTCGTAAAAATATGTTCTAATAAAAGAATACTGTATCGCATGGGCACACTGTATTCATGTAATAAAAAACGAAATAAATAAACTGTTTTTCGCGTGGTTCACATGGCAACTAAACTGTTAAAAAATAAAATAAAACCATTCATATAATTGAAAAAATGAAGAAGAGAAATGAAAAAAAATATATTTTCAATAATTTATGTCGGAAAAAGGAAAATGAAAATAATATTTTTAAATAAAATATTTTTCACGTTATTAAGAGTTTACTTATTAAAAAAAGAAAAATTTAAGTGGAAATTTTACGTTTTTGTGAAAAATTTAATATATTTCGCAAGCATGGTTTTAGTAATTTATAGTTTCATCAAAGAATGTCTGTCATTTGATGCTGATCTGGTGATGTTCGATTATGATAGTTTTGTTTTATAGAATTTTGAGCTGTAAAATCGATACAATTTTTTTTTTTGCCTTTTTACTTTTCAAAATTACCATAACAGTATTTTTCACATGATTTTTCTTCTTTTTTTATTAAAAATAACAAGTTAGTGGAATGTGTACAGACATTGCAAATCACTTGGCATTGTAGTGTTGCTTCTGGTAAAACATTCATTCAGACAACAAAGTTTAAGAGTAAAAATATCAAGAAATCAAGAGAATTAACTGAATATCGAAAGACATTATCTTGCTGTCGAAACAAAGGTTTTACCAAAATGGGAGCTGGCGCAGGGAAGGAACAAGATGGCGGAAAGAAACAAAAAATCACAAAAAAAGACTTGAAATTTTTCCTGAAAGAAATCAAGGAACACACGGCTGGTATAAACAGTATGACACTCACGCCCGACGGCTCTATGCTAATATCCGCCAGTGAAGACGCCAACGCCCATATTTTGGACACATCCAGTGAACAAACGGTTTCCGTGTTAAAAGGACATGAAAAATATATAAACAGTGTGGTGTGTAATAATGATTTTGTGTTCACGGCGTCGGCCGATAAAATGATCCGCAAATGGAGGATAGATACAGGGATGTGTTCCAAAACGATGCGTGGCCACACATGCGCAGTGAACCGATTAATGTTGGTAGACAGCTTACTCTTTTCTTCATCCTATGATCGTTCGGCAAGGTGTTGGCATATCGATACCGGTGAATGCTTAGCCGTCTTTAACGGCCACAAACTTGGAGTCTACCCTTTACTCTATATTCCCCAATCTGACGATTCATTCGACAGAGATATGACAGATCTTGGTAATAACCACGATATTTTAATTACCGGATCCGCAGACACAACAGCTAAATCGTGGGCCCTCAACACAAACGAAGTCTTGATGTCGTACCGTGGTCACAGTGGAGCAGTGTTATCAATGGCCTGTGACAACAGCGGCAAATACCTATTTACTGGCAGCCAAGACTCCACTATCCGCTCCTATGTATTATCCACAGGAAAACCAGTTAATGTGTTTACCGGACACGCTGCTTCAGTACTTCAACTTCAGGTAGGGCTTCTTTTCTTTGTTTCTTGTTTTTTAAAGCAATTTTATGTTGAAGGGTCCAAATTCACTTCAAATCTCAAAGATTAGTTATTATGTTACCTGGGGTAATTATCGACGAGAGAGGTGAACTCGCTACAGTGGTCGATTAGGGTGAGGCTCGAACCAACGATCTTCCGATTTGGGAAACCAGCGCCCTACCACTTCGGCCATTTAGAATTTTATTACTAAAAAAATAGTAAGAGATTTCCTAGTATTGTGTTTTCTCTCGTCGTTGCGGTGACCAGATTTTTATTGCAAAGCACTCTTTTGTGAATTGAGACCACTCCCCTTTACAAAATCAAGCACTCCGGTATTATTACTGTCAACGAGTGAACATATTCTGCCCGTTTTTAGAAATATTACGTGTACCCCAAAGACGGTAAAAGTTCTAAGTGTAAGCATAATACATGGTGTAAGTACTGCAACATCCTAGAAACATTAGAAAAGAACAATAGATTTTAATGACCATAATAAATGAAAAGATCTGAGGATATAGGTTGATTGATTTTTCGATTTTTCGATTTCTCGATTTTACGAAATTCTCGATTTTTCGAAATTTTTGGTTGAATGATTGATTGATTGATTGATTGATTGATTGATTTCAACGTTTCTGCTGTTTTCAATCCTTTAGGTTGTCAACCGGTTGTTATTTTCATCCAGTGCTGACCACACCGTGCGCTGTTGGGTATACGAGTTTGGTGAGTGCACGCGTGTATATCGTGGACACACACACACTGTGGGATGCATGAAAGTTGCCAAAGGATTACGTAAGTATAGAAAATCAATAGAATTTACTTATATTGTTTTTAAAACATTCAAGCTAATTTTACGGATCGATGTTCTATGTCTTCAGTGAGGACTGGCGCATCTAGGGAAAGGACCCAAAAATCTTTGACGGAGAGTGTAGACTTTCATATACGGGTATGAACAAAAGCATCATTTTCAACATATTATACTTTGCATTAACCACTGGTAGCTGTTAGTGCTAAGGGCTGTGCATGAGTTGTAGTTTATTTCAAATTAATATAATTTTATTGAATTGTCTAAGCATACATCCATGGTCTAAGTCAAGGATGAAAAGGGCATAAAAATTCAATAGTCTTATTTAGCGATAGCTTCATTTTGTAAACCAAAATATAAATTATTATCATCTACGACCGTATGTGAGTAAATAAAAATTCGTAAAATTTGAAAAGATCAGGAAAAGTTGAAATTACTATTCAATTATTGCTTTTCAGTGATGACAGGGTCAGGAGATGATACGGCTAAAATCTTCGATGCAAAATCTGGGACAAATAAACGAACGTTCCGTGGTCATATTGGATCAGTTAACGCCCTCGTTGTAAGTAACGACTTATGTCGCCATTCTTAGTATATACACGTCAAAGACGTCAAACCATAAAAAAATAAGAAAAGAGGGATCCGTCGGGCTTGTTAGCGGATTTTTGATGAGTTAAAATATGTTGCGTAGAAATGTACTAATGACAAAGTACGCCACCCAAAATAGCAACTCTTCTTTAGAAAATCAAACATTTCGGGGTTTTTTCAATTCATTATTACACAATAATAAATCTGGATCCATTTCAGCATGTTGAGCCAATCCTAGTAAAAAAATTCCAGAAATATAGCCAACCTCGGTTCCAGGGTGAACCATCGGCGGCCGTGCGGGGAAATTGAGAAAAATAAAGGATGCCAGCAACTTATCACCCTAGATAAAAGGTGGAAAAATAGTATTATTTTATACTTCTTACTTTCAATTTCCAGCTTCACAAGAGTAAATTATATACCGGAGCAAATGATGGAGCTATAAGGATCTGGGATGCATCGGGAGTCGGCGAAGACGATGACGATGATGATGAAGATGAAGATGAAGATGTTGGCAATGCTGGTGAAGATGCTATGAAGCAAAAATCGCCAGAGCCTCAATCGTCAGAGCCTCAATCACCAGAGCCTCAATCACCACCAAATGGAGTTGTTAATGACGAAAATGCACAACCAGTAGAATAATATAACCAGCACTGATAAAGATAACCTCTATGTTAAAATTGATTCTTAAATAGTGGTTTAAAGACATTGTCTTTCAATGTGCGTTAAACTGGAACAAAGGTGACTGGGCGGTGGCAGAGGCGGAGAAAAAAAGAAAAGAAACAAACTTTTTTAAGTAATATGCCCACATGACCATGTTAAATATATAGGCCACCTGACCTTTGCGGCATCCGCTGTTCAACTTATAGCTTGAAGTATACCCAGCAGGCATACAACGTTATTACATGACGTTTTGACGTTAAAACAACGTTCCGTGCCTGCTGGGTAAAATCTCGGAGAGAATTAGACAATAATCACGTCGTTGTCATTATTTCCTTTTGGATATTGTTTTAAAAAACATAAACGAAAAAATCGAAATTATTTTTTTGTAAATAAATATTTAACTCGAGTTTCAGTAAATTATAAAATACTAAACTTATTGTTAAAAACTGCTCAATTATGTGGGGGACTACTTGGAGATTGAAGTCGGCTTGGTCTCTTTTAAAGGAACATCAACAATCTTAAGCAAGTATCGTGTAATAAGCTGAAATTTACATCGCACAGAAAAATATGCATTTCGATAGAATGCGAAAAATATTTCTTTTAAAATTGTTTGTTAAATATTTTGAGAAAAAGGGTTTATTGTGATTTAATAGGATCTGCGTGAAATTTTCTCCATTTCAAATCAAAATCTTTAAAGTTAAAATTTTCTTGTACCTCGTAACGATTTAAAAATGCGCAACAAAAGCATATGATTTCAGTGTTTCTTCTTAAGCAATATTTTGGTTTAAAGTCAATCTAGACATCTAGCATTTTAATGCAAAATTTTTGTATTGTATTTTAAAAAGGTTTATTGTATTGTAAAAAATTTAAAATAAAAAAAATGACTGATACAAATAACTCACTGTTAAGATTGTAAACTTTTGAAACTACCTTATCGAACAAAAAAATGTCGGACAAAAGTGACGAAATTCTTTGGAGGTGACGAAAATTTTGTCCGACAAATAATTTAGTCCGACGAAAAATAAGACATTTTTTTGTCCGATAATGTATCGATTTTAGGGGGGAGGGGGCAAGACCCCCTGGTGGCTACGGCACTGTATGTTTTCAATACATCAATGACCAAAAACAACACAACTTGAAAATAAAGAATTATAGAGTCTAGGAGTTTATCTATGTCCAACATAAGGTTTAGCCCATACGGCAATGCTTTCCAATGAAAGTTCACCAGTTCCACGTCGAATTCTAAAGTAACCATCTTCTTCCCATTCCATTCCCCAAGAGTTTTTTACTATCCAATATCGGACGTCATTTTCTTCGCCGTAACCAACGACAACAACCACGTGGTTGTTTACTTCGAAAGGATTGAAGGATAAGTCAGATTTCACTGAAAAATAACAAAAAAAAGAGAAAGAAGCTTTTTTATTATTAAAATTTGGATACCCAATAATAGTTCAATTTATATTGAGACGATTAGTTCATCTGAGACGTAAAAATTGTAAAACGAGCATCATGTAGGAGTGCACTTTCCATTCAAGTCTCAATAGAATTCATCACTTCCGCAGAGCTCATTTTACAAACTACTCGTCTGAGAAGACTTTTTCGCGAACAACTGATCATACTGATGTGTACCGGGTGTGAGTTAAAAATTATTGATGCTACTCTTAATCGTGCTATTCAAACGAGAGTACACCAATTTAGAATACATTTGCAAAAAAACCCCTTATTGTTGAAAAGGGGTGAAAAATAAGTCTTCTGATTTGAAATTGAGTTCATACCAAACTTCCGATGCAGTAAAGGCTAAATCAAAATTCGACCTTTGAAAGAATTTACGCATATTAGCATATGGCTTATCAAAACAAAATTTTGCTTAAAAATATGTTGGTTTAAAATTCGGCTTTTCCTTTCCTTAAGACTCAAACCCTCCAAATCGTCGATGCAACAAATTTTTTTAAAGAACATCAAAATCCATACAGCATTTCTTACCTTGACTACTCTGATAAATACCACTTGTATAGTGAAAGAAATCTTACGTTACATTAAAACTGACAACACTCGGTCCAATCTTGATGAGAGCTAATCCCATAAGGGCTTCGTTGCACCCTTTATAGAACCCACCAACGTAACCATAATCCGATACACATTCCAGTTTTTACAGGTTATCTGTTCCCCCGGTGTAAGTGTAATCACTTTCTAAGACGACTCCGTAATCTTGAGCAAATTTAACAGCGATGAGGTAACCCATTCCTGAAACAACAGATTCGATACATAAGGATACAGGGCACCCGGGATTCATAGTATGATAGCACGTGTCTTCTTGAAGCTTTGTCATTTAAGAATATCCGGAAAATCAAAAGAAAGCAAAATACCGTTTATAGCGTTTCACAATACGTCGGTGAAAAGGTTGCATACTCTAAATAGCAGAAAATCAGTAAAACACTACAGTATAACTTCCCTCTCAACCCCACTCAATGCTTTGGAAAGTGGTTGGTTTGCACCTAATCTGGTAGCACTAGCTGACCTTATTTACATCAACTTTAAAGGAAGCATCTCATTTCTAAAAGTCTGCGGACCTTTCTTTTGGAATCACCAAACCTTTTAAATGAACAGTCATAATTGTTGGTATCCATTACATAATCTTTTCTGCGGAAACATCACAAAGGGCCGGAAGGTGTTGTCACTATAGTTATTTTTTAACACCCAGCTTTTCAGGGTGTTACCGTATAACACATTACGTAATATCATGAATTGGTTAAGTAATTAAGAGCTCTGACCATAGTCAAAAATCTATTTTCGAATTTAAAGTAAAGATAAGATTTTGACAAAAAGTCCTTTGAGATATTTAGCAAAATTCTGCTTTTATAGT
>JAUJPO010067712.1:0-12162 GCA_032270745.1 Tiaropsis multicirrata
GCGGGCGGGTGGAAAACTTTCTGGGTTTTTTAAATATCGCCTGAAACCCTCTCCCCCAAAGAAAAAGTAACACATTTAAAGAACTAAGTTGTTTCTTCTGGATTTTTCCCAGGTTTGTTCTGTATCTCCGCACCGGAAAATCAGTGAAAAATATGATGCAAGCGGGGGACGCAAATAGAACAATTTTTCGATGGGTGCCTAAATTGGCATAAATTTCGTTCTTTTGTCATAAAAATTGTAAAAATTTATGTAAAGGAATAAGGAACTTTGCTAAAACAAAAAAACAAAAACAGAAAAATAAATGAATAAAAGTCAGAGTACTATTGAGCATCAGGGTGATATTGTTTTTTCTGAGTTACGGAAAAGTTCAGGAATTCTTTCTTGCTTGATTTTACAGGGTTCCACAGCTCCTCAAATGGCCTCGTTTTTAGTTTTGCTTCTCAAATTCCCTCTTCTTTATTAAATTTGTCCCAATTGTAAAGTTGAATGAATGATGATCAGTTTACATAATCCCCCTATCGCCTAAAATATATTGGTCTTCTGTACAAGTATTTTCAACAAGCGTTCCCTAAATATCTTGAAAAACTTTCTGCTCGCTTCGCTCGCAAGAACAATTTTAGTCAGTTTTAAATTTTGGTAATTAGTGTACAATAAGTAATAAATAGTAAAAATAGTAAATTTAATAGTTTATTAGTAAAAAAAATAAAAATGTAGGTTAAAAACAATAAAATATAAATATTCAAAATTGAGAAGAAAAAGAAAAAATATATACATTGAGATTGAAAAATTAATTAGTGAACCCCAAAAAGCTGAAGAAGTGATAATTAGTAAACAAGGATAATGGGGTAATAAGGAGGTGTAGGGTGCTGAGACCATGAGATAAGAATTTGCAAAGAGACAGGAAACAACAAAATCTCAAAACATAGTATTTAGGCATACTGAAGTTCAATATTTGATTAAATTTCATATGATTCTTCTAGTTGTGAAATAAATTTTTATCTAACCAATTCATTTGATATTTTCAAAAGTAGTTTATTCCATAAGTCTATGACGAAGGGAAAGTATGAGTTTTCATAGGCTTTCACCATGCATGGTCTGAAAAAAAGTTGCAGATTAGCATGGGAAAAACAGATGGTCTCAAAATTTGCACAATTTACTGTACATTTGGACTGTTATTTACAGTACACTTTTTACCCCAGTTTCAGCAAGGATTTTCTAAATTACACCATGGAAAAACTTTGAAATTCAATGTGAAATAAAATGTTTGTTTCTCTCTTTTGTTAGGTGATGGAGATTTGGCAAATTTTCTAAAGGAAGAAATAGCTTATGAAGAAGAAAATGTCACTGAAGGACCAGAATTGCACAATTTTACGGTAGAGCATGATTGCTTAACTTCATAAAACTATTTTTTCTGGTATTACAATAAAAACTGGTCTAATTTTTGCATTTAGTTTCACAAATCAGACATCTTAGAAAATTTTACGAGAAAAGTACCAATTAAGTTTAAAAAACAATTTTTTAGCTTATTTGTCACGCAAAGCTTTTTTTCATTAATCAGCAACTTTTTGTAGAATAAACTCTCTCAATGACCTAAGTTTGCAAAAGTTTCTTCAAATACTTTATTGCATGAAAATTTTACGGTCGAGTTTCGAAAAAACAGCAAAAATGATAATGCCACGGAAAATGTATTTGGAGCTCTACCACAAAATTAAAATGCCCCAAAATTATAATTTTTTAGCAAAAAATTACAAAATTCTAGTAATTTATCCAAAAAATATATTAAAAACACTGTGAAATACACTTTTTGTCTTGTATGCAATTTTTGTTTAAAAAAATGCAAATATTTTTTGAATTGATATAGATTTGAAAATTTCAATATTAATTCACTAGGTTGATGTCCAAGGAACTAAAGTTAATCTATCGAAAAACTTCAATGGAGAACGGTAAATGCACTTTTCATTATTTTAATTTTCCTGGATTTTTTTACGCACAGTATTAGCACTTCATTATTTTCAAAACCAACTCGATTGATAAAGTTACACTTACTCTTATTCAAAAAAATTAATTTCCTTTTAAAGGGTTGATGTGATTTTTAATATCAATGAAAATGAGAATGTGGATGAGGGTTTGAATATTGAAGAAGCAGAATACAGTCAAGATCAAGATGATGTCTCACTACCAGAAGTAAGATTTTTGAAGATATTTGCAAGATTTCATTAAATCAAAGCACATCAAAGCATCTCTTGCTTTTTGAATCTTTAAATATATCTGAAATATACCACTGTAATATTTTTATTTATACTATGGCTTCAAGTGGGCTTCAAGTAATATATATTATATTTTCAGTCTATGTCGTCAAGGCATCCCTCCTTATTTATACTATCTATAACTTGGCCAGCTTGGCTCTGAATAAGTTACATGCTTCTGATTTGCAGAAGTCATATACTTCTGAATTCTGTGAAATTTGAATACTCTTTTTTGAAATAATATATTTTTGAGATAAAAATTTCAGCCTATTAGTTGTCGAAGCATTTCTCCTTCTTATAATGTCTTCAATAACTTGCCTCTAAATAAGTCACATGCTTCTGATTTGCAGAAGTTATATTTCTAAATTTTGAACCACAAGTGATTATTCGATGCTGAAATGCTACCAAATTTAAAGGATGAGTTAAGGGCGCAGATTAAGGCATGTGTAGGCGTTTTTACATCTATCCTGGGGAAAGAAAACAGCCTATTTTATTAGGAATACGGGAAATATTTAAAAAGATGTTTCTTTTCCCCTATGAAACATGCAGGTTACACTTGAAACCACCTAAATTTGTTGAAAGTGACATTATACTGTTCAATCAAATTTTTTTAAATAATATCTTATTCAGATTGTGTCTTATCCAAGCTTTCAAGTCAAAATCACAAAAGCATCAGGAAAAACGTTACATTTCAACACTTTATATAACAAACTATCTGAAGAGGAGGGTGGAGAGAGTGACCCAGAAGAACAGTTCGATCTCATTCGATTTGACAGTTTGAAGATTTACGATCAATCTATGAAAATGGAGGATGTCTATGAAGCAGAAACTGAAAATATGGACGGTGTAAGTAGACCTTTATCAAAGAACGAAACTTCAGTTGTGCTTAATGACCAGTTGTGGGCGAGACAAATTTTTAGAAAACATAGGCACCTTTAAGTTTTTCACTTTTACTAAGGCTGTTTTGCATATAAGAATGTTGAAAGTGCTAAGACTTGAGACAGAAACCCTCCTGAAAAATAAGAATACATTAAGAATTTTTTGCCCTAATGTTTTGCCAAATCATAAATACTTCACCCTCAACGAAAAAAAAATGCAGGTGCCAAATAAATGGAGGGAGGTTGTAATTTCAACTGTTGAAAACACTAAAGACTTAAAAACAAGCGATTCACATCAAAATATGTAGTACTTTCGATAGATTCTCTAATTTAGTGCGCCCTCTAATTAATGCGGATGGTCTTTTTTGAAAATGAAGAACTTTTTCACCTCTTTTTCACCGCAGATGAGTATTAAGGAATTTTCTATCCACCTCTAATTTAATGCGGAAATGGTCAAAATTACCTCCGATTATAGTGCTGATCAGATTTGATACCTGTAAAATTAAGAAATTTTCGTTTTCATAGCTTTTAAAAGCTGAAAGATAATAATGTTGAATGAAAAATGGTCATCTTTTGCACCTTCTTCATCTCTTTTACATATGAGTATTGGTTTTTTCTATGCAAGTTTTCAAAAATCACCATTATGGACCTTAGACTTTAAGATGCCAAGGAAATTCTTTACCCCTAATTTAACGCGGTTTTGATCTGAATTCCTTATATCCATTAGTGCGGGTTTAAAATGAAGAAACCGAGCTATTTTACCCCCCCCCCCCCATTATTATTAGTGCGGTATGACCAAAATAATTATTTTTTATGCCACACTAAATTGGAGAATCTACGGTAAGGTCTGGGGGTTGGAAAAAACGGAAATATTAATAGACGGGGTGTTTATTCGGGACCTGAGAGTTCGTCTGCTTGGTTCTTAAAATTCATCCTTGAGAGAAGCAGAGCTTACTTTTACTTTAGAGTTCCGGTTATGTATTTGATTTATTTTTCTTTTCTGCAGGAATTGTACAGCATGTTGATGACTACTCTATTGGAACGTGGCATTACTGGAGCTTTTGTCAACGACCTCCTTGATTACAGCACCGCGTTAGAACATAAGCATTACGTCACATTTTTGAAAGAACTTGAACAATTCGCCAAAGAAAAATGATAATAGATAACTAACAATATTTTAATTTTTTTTACAACTTCTCTATCCTGTAGATAAAAAGTTTATAGTAGCATTTTGATGATATAGTAGTAAATATTCTTTTCTTAAAATACTCATTTTTTGGATAGCAAATATAAAAAAAATCTTTTCAAATGAAATGTAACATTGAAATTGCATATTTTCCTATTAAGCCTTGATTATCGGTTTATGAATAACATAATTTACTGCCTTAGGAGACTAACTTTTCATCGATAACTCATGATGACGTAACATTTATATATCAAAAGTATATATTTTAAGAAAAGCTTATGAAATTCTACACCTGGTCAGCCTAATTTTGGAAATTTTTGAGCAACGGAGAGAAAATGATTTAGACACAAAAATTTACGAAAAAAAACAGACATAGTCAGCTTCTAAGAGCTTCAAGTCCCCTTAGCCGTAGAGTTTTAGAAACTTTTTTTGCAAGGTTATGTTCCCAAGATAATAAAGAACAAGAGCCACAAAGATGCGGATAAATATTTTCTGAGCAATTGACTCTATTGACCAGAAAATACATGAAAACCTAAATGCAAAAAGGTCTGAAGAGAGTGAAAATACCAGTAAACAGTGAAAGAAATTGGAAACTTATATAAAAGTTATAAATTTGGAAAATAATTGCTTTTTTTTAAGAGGAATATATATTTCCATTATATAATTGAAAAAAAGTTCTTCCACTTTCATAATTTGTTTTCCAGATTTCTATTTTCAAACCAATCAAAAGAATTTTGAAATACCATTATAACCTACAATATGATGTCAATTTCTCAATTATTAAAAACAGCCAGGAAAAATTCAAAACATTTTTAGTTAAAGGTTGGATTTTCAGGAGCTTTTGATGCAAAAAGTCAAATGTCATTTTAGAGGAAAGATTGGCTGCCTAAAAAGACCCATGTAAATTAGATCAGATTTGTTTGTGAAGATGATAAGGGTCTATTTTGGCTTGTTTTAAAATATGATTTTTTGGCACAATTTCAATTTTCCAGAATTATTAAGTTTTTACACCAAAACTACCCGCAAAACTATTTAATACAGAATTTCCTTCCAAAAGCCACTTTTAGGCTTATGAAAATCCAAAAACAATTGCTGCTAAAAAATATAAGACTTAAATGCTTGAAATTTTCATTGCAATAAGCTATATATTTTTTCAAATGAACTACCATGGACTACACTCAAAGTAGCCCAAATATGAAAAAAAATAAAATAAAATATTGGTGTGATTGTAACACATCCTGCACACTGAAAACTCGTACTTTTGAATTGAAGACATAGTTGAATCTGGTACACAGACATAATGGACGAATCTTTGGCACTTCCTACATTGTAGCATGTCATTATCTTTTATGATCTCATTTGTGAAGCATTTATCGGCTGTACAGGACCAATATTTTGAAAAAAGAGAAGAAGCGAATTATGACATCGGTCCACAAGCTAGAACGATTGGATTTCAGGATAACCGATGATTTCTCGTCGAAAAAAGAACGTGAAACCATCAAAGAATGGCATTGTAAGGCGAAAGAGAAAACAAAGAGAGAGAGAAAGATGAAACTTGTATATGGAAGGTTAGGGGTAGTCCTCGGACTAAACTCTACCTAAAGAGAACTGAAAACAAGACCGTTACTGATTAGGAAATATTGACAATATTGTAAAACAAGATAATTAGCCGATTCGTAGAGGCCTACTGACCTGTGAATTTGTAAATCTTAATAATAATAATAATAATAATATAGAAGACTTTTAAAAGTGAGTATGACCGATTTCTTTACTGATCTGAAGATATTTGACCTAAAAAAGATGGTTTTTCTAGGCTTTTTAGTAAATTTCGATAATTCTTTTTGGTACATTGACTAACAAACTTAACCGTAATTAAAAAAAGAACCCACCATCTCCTTCTCTCTCTGATTTTCTGTCTCTTCGTGAAGATTTGCCTGTTTTGCTTGATGTTGACTTTGCTCTCATTTTTGTCTTCTTTGTCAAGTTCAGAGAAATGGACTTCCGGACAGCTTGTGGAGCTCCACATTGTGGTCCTCCTTCTGCATCTAACTCTATGTCTAGAAGAGAAGAAATATTTGTTTTAAACTGAAATTTTGATTATTCAGTCAGGGAATATTGACAACTTTTTGTCCTTACTCGCATTTTTTTTTTAAACCTGTAAAAAGCTGGTGTTTTTCTCTTATCAAAAAACATTAAAATGGCACATTTGAAATTATATACTAGACCAAGCCCGTCTAATTGACAATCAAACTTTGTTCATCGATTTTTTAAAGTTTGATCATCGTTGGTTCGATTAAGTTCGGTTATCAGACTTAATCAAACTCTCACAATTTTAGCTCCAATTTGAGTTCGATTAGTTTCAATTAGTTCGATTACGGATTATTTTACCATTCAAGAATACTGTAGATGGTCACCCTCCGTCACTCCCTCCCTAATTCCGACACCCCTATTTAAAAAAGAATCTTTCCTTTTTTGATGATTTTTTTATAATACATGAAAAGATGGAAGGTCAAAGTTGTATATTTAACTATCAAAGAGATTTAATTAATATTTTCTGCTAAATAAAAAGGGGTGATGGAATTAGGGAGGGGTGATGGAGATAGGGCCATCTACGGTATAAAAGAGAAACTTTTTTAATATTTCGCAACAGCTAAATGATCTCTGTAAGGATCGAATCAAATACACACGTGTTTCAAAAGCTAGAGGGCCGTGCTAGGTAAAATCAGGTCGTTTGTTTTGATTTTATAAAGCCGAAAATTTAGAACTTGAAACTGGAAAAGACAAAATAAAGACTTTTTCGAGAAAATAGAAATAATAACTTCATGCAGCAGGTTTTAAATTTTAAAGACATGTGCGTGGCTTGCGGTAAACATAAGATTCAATTCCATCAGTCTAATTGAACATATTCGAATCTTATCGAACCTAATCGAACTCTTACAATTTTTCATTGAAATGGAAAGGATTAACCGGGTCTGGACTAGAAATTTTCAAAAGTCAAAAAAAATACCATTTGAACAAATCTATACAGCGTGATTTTTATGTTCTTCTTTTGACGCCTTTTGGTGGTTTTCAAAAATGTACATATAGCTTTATCGATTCATAAAAAAGAAATCTATCTTTTGC
This sequence comes from Tiaropsis multicirrata, assembly GCA_032270745.1. Lineage (NCBI taxonomy): Eukaryota > Metazoa > Cnidaria > Hydrozoa > Leptothecata > Tiaropsidae > Tiaropsis > Tiaropsis multicirrata. The sequence goes on from JAUJPO010067712.1 coordinate 7,434, forward strand.
GTGTCAAGAAATTGCGAAATTTTTGTATTTTGCGGGAATAAACTTTCGCGAAATTAGACGTCTAAGAAAATTGTTAAGAGAATTGTTTCCACGGAGGGCCACTGTGAACAGAACAAGAACAGAAACAGAACAGAAACCGAAACAAGAGTTAAAAATATACCGGAAAGAAAATAATTAATTATTTATTGAAAGAAATGAGATTTAGCTTTGGCTTTGAAAGTAACCAAAGACTTAGTTTGGCGAAGACCGATAGGTAAATTATTCCAAACATATGTAGAATTGGAGGAAGGTCTTTGAATCAAACTTATTTCTAGTTCTCTGTACACGTATTTTGTTCTCTGCTCTAGCTCTCGTTTGGACACCTTGTGCATCAGGCTCGCCACCATTGCCGCAGAGAACAAAGAGTTTAGAAAGATAAGGTGGACATACTTTTTGAACAGCTTTGAAGGTCATGAGAGCAGTGCTATAGAAAGGTGTTACTCCAACTGTTAACACAATAACCTAAATGAGAATACACCAGAGCATTGATCAATAACCGTTTTGTGTTATCATTTAAGGTTGAGCTCACCCTTTTGATTTTATTTAGCCCCATATAGGCTTTTTGTCTTACGAGATTCGCATGCTTCTCCCATGTTAAACCTTCATCAAAAATAACACCGAGGTATTTTACCTCGGACTTAGGTTCAATTGGGCAGTTTTGGAAAGATAAAGGGGGTAATTCCTTGCACTCGGCAAACTTTTGTTTTCTTCCAAAAAATATCACTTCCGTTTTGTCAGTGTTGACTGATAACTTGTTGCACTCAGATATTCGAGTTGCATTTCAAGGCCCTGTTTCAACGATTCAGGGTCTTTGGCACTTTGGATAATAACAGTGTCGTCTGCATACAGGTGACAAAAGGTTTTGGGATGAATGTAATCAGTCCTGGGGGACTCCGTACATACCCTCATCCAAAAAAGAAGATTTTGATTCCCTTATTACTGAACATTGTTCCCTATTTCTAAGGTATGATTCGAACCAATCAAAGGGAACATCCCTGATACCATAACAAAACAATTTTTTTTAAAGGATGATGTGATCTACTGTATCAAACGCCTTGATCAGGTCGACCAAAACCGCGCCAACATATTTTTTCTTTGCAACCTCTTCTAGAATAAAATCCGAAACAAAAGAAACATCTGTATCAGTTGAGTTCCCATTTCTAAAACCTGATTGAAATTGACTGATGATCTTTTATTTCGTTCAAGAAACTCAGATACCTGAAAATGAACAATCTTCTCGAAGACTTTCATTGTGATGGGAAGAATAGAAATTGGTCTATAATTGTTCACATCGTCAGCATCCCCTTTTTTTGAAAAGGGGCGTCACTCTCTTTCTTTTCCAGCACTTTGGCACAATACCAGTGCTGAGGGAGAGATTGTAAATATAATGTCAAATAATAAGAAAGAGTGGTAGATCCGGCTTTTAGAGACCTAACACAAATTCCATCTAAACCAGTGGCCTTTCCATTGTCTAGCCCTGGGATGATTTTGGTGACAGTGGAAAGGGGTACAGAATCAAAGAAAAACGTGTCATAGACAGGCTTTGGACAGATATGCGAGGTGTCTGAAAAGGGAAAGACAGAAGCAAGTGTTGTTCCTATGGAAGAAAAGAACTTATTATAAAGGTCTCAGAAATCTGTTTTTTGTCGGTTATCTCAACTCCATCTTCAGAGAGAAAATTCGGGATCGTATTTGATTTCTTGTCATTTGGAATCAGCGTGTTAAGTGTTTTCCAAAGCTTTTTTGAGTTATCACTGTTCTCGTCGATGAGACTTTGGAAATGTTGCTTTTTTAGCCTATTTTTCAAATTGATAAAAAAGTTTCTCTGTTGCTTGAATCTAATCCAATCGTTTTCTGATTTAGAACGAGAGGCTGTCTTTTTAAGGTAGTCTCTAATTTTAATAGAGTTTAAGAGCTCCTCGGTGATCCATTGAGGATTGGACTCCCGGACTATTTTTTTAGTTGTGGGTGCTAGTCGATTCAAGACTGACAAAACATTGTCGATTCAAGACTGACAAAACATTGCCATTAGAAGCCTGGGCCGCACTATCAACATCGGTAGTGGTTAATACATTTGACCAATCCAGATTGCCGAGACCCTGTAGGAAAGATTCCTGGCTAAACTTCTTAAAGCATCTACTTTCAACAAATTTGGGATTTTGTTTAATCTTGATATTACTTCTTTTAATAGACACAAAACAGTGATCACTGAGACCTATATCGTGAACTTGACAATCTATTGCGTGATCACTATTTGAGAGAATAAGGTCAATCATAGTTGATGGTGTCTCTGTGGTTCTTGTAGGCATATCAACAAGCTGAGAGAGACCTCTAGCCTTACAAAGTTTGTTAATAATACTAGAGAGTCTATTTTGCAACAACATATTGACAATTGGGTCTTTTCCTCTGTCCTCAAGGGTATCAAGCATCCCACCCGTCCCTAAGCTCCCCATTACCTTTGACATTCTCTCCTTCATTCGGCCTCAACTCAACCTCCAGGATATTAAACATGCGTCCTTCTGGGCCATTTTTCTGGTTTTCTTTTTTGGGCTTTTTCTGAAGAGTCATTCCCCTAAGGATTTTTCCCAGGCACCTTTCTCACTAGGTCTGATTTTACCTTTGTTTACCTTTGTTCATGTCAGAGTGAGATGGAATAACGTATTGTCACTATACCGTTGGTGGCTATGCCTTCATCTCATCTCTGCCCTGTCTCCAATGCTGTTTCCAATGCCTTTTTGCTCACCCCGGGGGCCCTTCCATCTGATCAAGCCTTTTGCTGGAGGGATTCCTTCTTTGGATCTAACCGGGTTTTCATCTATCGGGATTTCATGAACCTTCTTCATGCTCACATCCTACGTTCTGGGCTCCCACACCGTCAATATGGGACACACTCATTCAGACGTGGTGGGGCCTCTTTTGCATTAGAGGCCGGGGTTTCCCTGGACTCTATTGCGGTCATGGGTGATTGGAAGTCTGATGCAATGTACCTTTACCTACATATGCCCTTGTCCCAGCGTTTGCGTGCCCAGCATTCTATTTCTTCCTATATCTCTTCACTTTCTTCTTCCTAATAACTTTTTACATTGGATTTGGACATTTACTTTTTATTTCATGACTAAGTTTTTATTCCTGTACCTAGTTTATTTGTTTTCTGTGCCTTTTACTTCTTCATAAGAACTGAAAATACCATGTAGATATATCTGTGTGCTTCTCTGCTTGAGCCCCTTTAACTCGTGTGTTTAATTCTTTTTAATCTAATTAAAACTGAAAGACCTCAAAAAATTTCTAAACATTTTGTTTTAAAGTTTTGATTTGTTTTTCAAACTTTACATAAATTACTGGTTGAAATGAAAACATCTTGATTATAGGTTCATCAGAAAATAGAATTTGTCTTCCCAATTTATTTTATATAGTGAGAGCCATGTTCTTTGTGTGCACAGACTTGTTACAAGCAAACTAACTTTTTAAAATAATTATTCGGGTCCTAAAGATCACAAAAAGTGATTATGAACTTGATTTTGAAGATACTCTTTCAAATGAACCAAAATTTTTTTTGATTTTGACAATTTTTTAATTGCTGATGACGTCATTTTGAGACCTACCTACCGTGGATTTAATTTGGCGATTGGCCAAAATACGATCTTTGGCAAGGATTTAATTTGGCGAATTGGGAATTTGGAGACACTAAAATGGAAAAATACTATAAAATATAATAAAAAGGTGTGATTTTTCACATAATATTATTTTTGTTAAATTTGGCGGGGATTTAATTTGGCGAATGGCCGATTTTTGAAATTTTGGCGGGGATTTAATTTGGCGAATTTTGTCAAAATTGTTGTGATATTTTTTGGAATCATTCTGAGATCAAAATCTTTAATTTATTTAAGCCATATTTGAGCTTTTTACTTTCATTTTCAACCTCCAGCAAAAGTGATGACGTCACATGGTGACCAGTCAAACTTTCAAAATCGAGTTTACCATCACTTTTTTTTATCTTTAGGACCCAAATGATCATTTAAAAAAGTTAGTTTGTTTGTAACAAGTCTGTGCACACAAAGGATGTTTTTGGAACCTAGTGGCTCTCACTAGTACTTTGAGAGTGGTTACTTTTGTTGTTTTTATTTGTATAGCTTTCTTCTTTCCCATAATGAATATTGTTTCACTTTTTTGCTGTAGCTTCTAGGTGGATCTCCTTATTTTGGTCATTGCATTTATTCAGGAAGAATATTATTATTTGTAACTTTGAGATTATAATATATTTTTGTTCTATCCTGTCATCCTGTAAATAAAGGTTTAAAACTACTTGTGCATTGTACCTAATGATTATCCGCGAAAGTACATTAATTAAAACGCACTTTTCTAAGGAGACCAATTTGACCATTTTTCATTACTCAATGGGTCAAATAACACTTGGATATATCAAGTTAAGCATACAAGGATGTATAAGTTTCAACACTGACAGGAGCTTTTTTCATAGCTTTTACTATTTTAGTTTGACTGGGTATTTTTTGCAGCCCTTTTGTCAAAATTTAGTCAAAACAAGCCACATGCTGAATGGACCTACCTAACAGTGAAGGTCAGATGATCAGACAGAAAAAAAAAAATAAAGATATATAAAGTAACCAAAAGGAAAATAATTAATAAGAAATAATTTGTAAACCTGAAACCTTATCCGTTAACACGGATTAAA